>APFE031611699.1:16096-125650 GCA_000404065.3 Pinus taeda
CAACATAATTAAAGCAAAGAATGGGTCTGAACAATGAGGTTTGATTGGGTATCCATGTACAAACTCTCATAAGCAGAGAAAGAGATAAAAACCCATAGGAATAAAATCCCCCCAAAAGAGAGAATGATACCAGTGCTCAAACTATCATGGAGGTGGAATCCTAGATTCCATAACGAACCACTGAATGGCAAGAACATAAGTCCGCTCCGATCAAGAAGTATGAAAAGTGGAAGTAACAAAACTCTAAACATGAGAGCCATGAAACGTTAATGAGTTTGCTCGATCTCTGAAGTGGAATTGTTGCAGATGCATAAGGATACCAAAAACTATCAACTTCCCAAAAAAAATCTCCAAAGAATATAAGTGCCAATAAAGAACCATAAAAAATGCTCCACATAAAAGCAACATCATCAACGAAAAAACAAACAATGAGGCTTATAAGTATGGAAAGATACACTTTAATGTCATAAAACAAGACTATTGAAATTTATTTAACACCATCACCATCACAGTGATCAAAGCAAAAATATATGCCACAATTAATTCCCCTTACCAAAACCTCCCTCCCCCCCACAAAACAAAACTATGGAAGGAACATGAATCGATAGTCTCCATTGCCACCAAATTTCCATCCCTGAAACACAATTGAGAGAAAAATGGCAATAAAAAATGAGCAACTGATGCAACATGATGATATAAATTCTATGAGCATTGGTTCAATTTACACCATGACCATCCATAAATCCATCCACAAATGATATTGATGGTCATCATTGCGCACAATTCATTTTCTTGCATATCTTTTGTAATGATCAAAATGCAAGACTAGTAATTCACCAAGAATGGTGATGCTTGGGTAATTTATTCTTATGAGAATTTTCAGATAACTCATCTTTTACTTTTTCAGAATGAAAGTTGGGTGCCACAAAATTTTCATCTAGAATGAAATTAGAAACCATGTCATCAATATGTTTATCACATTTAATAGGAGCAATTTCTTCAAGCACCTCACAGTTGGATATTAGTGATGAGATAGTAGCAAGATCATATTTAAGGCTTGCTCTTGATGCCTACACTACAAGGTTAACAGGAGTAACCATTCGCTGTCAATTATTCCCAGGTCCTCCTCTAATATATCCATTTTTTCTCAACAATAGAGACACAATACCAATAGTATGGTTTTTAATATTAGGTGTGATAAAGGCATGTGATGAGTCATGATCATCAACATTAGGCTTCTGAAATTAAACATCATGAAGTATGGAAGAAGGATATCTTGGCACCTTAACATCAATTGTCTCCATCTCAATTTTTTTAAGATGCCTAATTTCGAATTCAAATTCTTGCTTAGATTCTTCTAGCTTTTGAATGACCTCATCCTTCTCAATCAACTTGTTCTATCTTTGTAGACAATTCTAGGCTTGGGAACTATGCCAAAGCTTTAAGTAAGGGTTTTAATTGAAATGGATGACCATTGAATTAAACCATTAACACTTGTATATTCCAAAAACATATGATAATTTCAAAGGGCTCATTTTCATTCATAATAGCATAAAATCCTTGAATTTATTTTGAAAGCAGAAAAGGTAGAATATATATGCCAATTAAGCATTCATACTCAATACTTAATTCACTATATGTAGTAGATGCATGCAGAAGAATTGTACAACCAAACAAATATATATTCAAGAGATGGCAAAAGACAACAATTTAAAGGTCTAGAGAAACTAATTCAAAGAGAATGTCCAATTAGCTAATCTCTATAGCACTGATAACTTTGCAGCAAAGTTCATACTTAACGTAGCCTTCCCCTATCTCCTATGTTACCTTGAATATATTATGAAAAACAGAAATGAATATACCAGAAAAACTCACATGAACTGAAATGTTGTTAATATTGATGTTAGAATCCTTTGATTATTTTCAGAAACTTTTAGAAACATACAATAATGTATGTGAATTATCAAAAGGGTTGAACTTTTCTTACCTTGAAATACAAAATATTTATAGAGTGTAATTCAAAAATCTCTAATCTAATAGAATCCTTTACAAAATAAAATCATATCCAAAATTGTTTGGATATTTCAAACAAATACAATATAGAAATATACTTTATGAAACTGATATCATATTCATCACTCTATTCGAGGGTTCTATTAGAAATTGCTACTTGAAAACCAACTTCTGCTCTTTGTGCTCCTTTCACTATACTGGCACCTGAAGATATGTATTCAAATCATGTTTTCCTATGTTTCTACCCTGAAACATTGCATTTAGTTTCCTCAATAACTTTGAGTAACTTATCCCATCTTTCATCATCTAGATTTGAGAGTTTAATCAATCTTATATATGCTTTATTCACATCTATGTACTTTTAAAAACTCGGTCTAGTAATAAACAAATGTTGAATTTCATGTTGGATAAATAAATCATATTCTATACCTTTAAGAAAATCCTGAGCACTTGTGCCTTCCTTTACTTTAGAAAATTTTGACCTATCTACTGCTATGTCATGTAATCTATGCTGGTAATTTT
Source organism: Pinus taeda (assembly GCA_000404065.3). Taxonomy (NCBI): domain Eukaryota; kingdom Viridiplantae; phylum Streptophyta; class Pinopsida; order Pinales; family Pinaceae; genus Pinus; species Pinus taeda. The sequence continues at coordinate 18,632 of APFE031611699.1, forward strand.
TTGGTGGAGTCAATTGGCCACTAGAATCTCTTATAGGTGGAAGTCCCTTTTGTCATAGGATGGAAAATTTTCTGTGAAATTTCTTTCTCTTCCCTTCAAAGTTTCGACATTTATTTTCTAATTCTAACATTAAATTTCTTTTAGTCAAAACATTTATGATCTTTATGATCGTGTCAGTCCTATCTTCAATTCCTAAGTCTTCCAATTCATCATTAGTCTTTGAATTCAACATTTTGATAATCATTCTCGCTTCCTCTAGGTTATGATCGAAGTCTTCTTTAATTTATGCTATGGCTACCTTTTCTTTTCTTACCGGTTCTTCTTATTCAAAGATAATCTCAATATATGTCTAGATCTTTGAAATGATTGAATTAATATCAACCCAGATCTTTTCCTTTTTCTTCAGATAATGTCAATGTGTGAGTGATTCGTCTGCATAATTTTCAAGCTGCTTGGTTTGCTTGAATTTTTTTATTATTTCAGATATATATGCATTATTTGATTTTATTTATTCTCTTCCATCCTCTACATTGATTTTTTTAACCTTTCTATTTCCAAATTTCTGAGGGATAAATATCCCATGGCCTTTGATAATCTTTGTGTAGCTTCCTCACTTGTTGTCTCTATCTATACTATAGATTTCCATACACTTTCCTTTTTTTCTTTTTATTTTAATAGACTTTCTATATTAGCCTCCATTTTTTGTATTTGGAGTTTTTGCTCCACAGTCATCTTCAACATGTTTTATTTGTCTTTCTCAAGCTACCCTACTTATTTAGTTTACGGATGCCCTGTTGTAGGTAATTTCAACTACATTCTAAGTATTGTACATCTGAATTTATCCTCTTGATTAATTGTTCAACAACATTGACATCATTAGGATATAACCCTAGATTTATTGTCATGTCTTCTAGTCCTTTTATTCTGGTACCCTTGGCTAAGGAAGAAATTATTTCTGACTTGAGCTGTGAATGAATATTATTTAAAGATGCTTGCAATTTAGAAGCTTCCATAGATGAACTTGTTAGTGAGGAATAAATCATCTCACCTGCTTGTTTGTGGAGATCAATATGATCTATTGGGTGTATCTTCTTGGTATCAAAATAAAACACTTGTGTTATAATCATCTACAATTCTAGGAATTGATACTTTTGGCTCAAGGAATGGCAATTGAAATTTCCCTCTATTAGGGTCTGGTGCAGATAAGAGTATGTGTTGAGTGATGGATGCTTGTTTCCAAAAGTCAACATAGGTGGAAGTTTTCAATTCCTTGTCATTTTTCTTCATATCTCTAAATCTAGAAAAGATACTTTGTTGTTTTGCAGATGAAGAAACACAAGAATTATGAGAATCAAGAGTTATATATTTAATTTGATGAAATGGAAACACAACCTCACCTGATAATAATATTGTAGTACGTTATTCTAAATTTCTGCCTTCTCATGACTCCTCTTATATATTCATTGAATTCCTCCTTTTGAAAACTTTGAAACTAACTACTTTAAGTCCTAAAATTTTAGGTGGCACATGATGCTTGGGTTTTTCAATTCCTTTCCCTTTAATCTTGGAGTTTCCAATGGTGTTTAAGTGGAGGTATATTATTTAGCCTCTTATAGTGTGTTTTCTTGCCATTCTTCTCAATTTGGAAACTGATCAATATCTGGTTTGTTTATATGAACATAAGGTGCTAACTTTTTCTCAGATCTTATCTTTGAAATTATTCCTAGTGGGTCTGTAACAACCCTGGTAAAAAATCCATGTAAAAGTTAATAAATTCTAAACATTTACCTAGGTCATGGAACACATATTCCAATAGGAATGTTGGTAAAAATCCTAGTGATGGGAATCACTAGTGATTTATTAATGGTTAAGGAAATTGGAAAAGGGAATGCCAAAGGGTTTGGAAAGGAAAAGTGGCATTTTGGCACATTTATTTATGAAAGTAATGTAAATTATGAGAAAGGGGAGGTGAAAGAACACATGTTGCATGTGAAGAGGAAAATGAAGGGAAATATTGGAAAACGAAGAAAATAGAGGCCTCATTAAGAAAAAGGCGTCTCAGGATTAGTTCAGAAACTTTTTTCAGTTCAGTTTTGGATCTCTATCCCATACTCTTAGACACTTGGATTTTTATTGAGAACACTTGGAGGAGTGTGGCATACTTAGATTTTTGGAGAAATAAGGAAAGGGAAGAGTAGGAAAGTGCAAGAGGACGTCGGTATTAGTAGCTACATCGTGGTTTTCTTGCAAGTACAAAGTTTCATGTACAGTTTCCTCGCTAGTTTTGGCATGCATGGCATATTAAGAAATACACTTAATTTGAATACATATTGCAATATATCTCTAAAGATCACATCATTTAACCCCCTACCAATACAAACCCAATGCACCTTACCAATTTAAAAAACCCCTAGTTTCACTAACTTTAAGATCCTTTTTTTGTACCTTCTAATATAAAAACCCTTTACCCACTATATATCCCCCAATTTATTATTCCATTTCTTCCTTAATATATATCCCCCAATATGAAACCAATGGTATGGCATTGAACCCCTAGTGAAGCCACTATGGTGGTTTCTTGGTTATGATCTGTCACTGGCATGGAGGATTTCTTGGGTTGATAGTGGATTTGCCTATATTTTCCATTTCCTCAATAAACATGGTGTTTGGGTTCATTTCCTTGTTTTTCTGAATCGTTCTCATGTTTCCCTTACCTTGGGTTGTCTTAATTGTTCCTAGAAGCCCTAGTTGGACAAATGCTCTAGAGGCCTTGTAATATCCTAGGTTGAGTTACTACTCCTGGAAGCCTTGGCTGGAAATACACTCTGGAAGCCATTTGTGGGTTGAGTTACTAATCCTGGAAGCCCTTGGTGAGTTGAGTTACTAATCCTAGAAGCCCTGGGTTGACAAATGATCTAGAAGCCCAACGACAATTGTGGGTTGATTTACTATTCATGGAATGCTTGGTTGGAACACACGCTTTGAAGCCCTAGAAGGCTTAGGTAGAGATCAATTTGGTAATGGTTTTTGATGTTCGACTGTGAGGTTGAATCACTTTTTGATAAGTTGAGGTGATTTGGCCTCTAGAAGCCCTAGTTGGGGTTTGAAGGATTGTTCCATGAGATCCCACATTCATGCTTGGTATATGGCATAAGGTTGACTCATGTAAGAGATATTTGGCTCACACATGTATATGGTCTGGTTGTTCGTGGAAGTCCCAAACCTAGTTTCCCTTTGCATCATTAATATGAGGCTATTTATCCTTGTTAATTCATGAGTATTATACTGGTTTATAAGTAGATTATATGGATGTTGTTTCCTTTGTAATTTCGTTGTTATTATGATGGTTGTGAACATGTATTATGATAGTGGATATTTATGGCCGTAATAAGCTTTTTGCTTGTAAATGAATGTACAATGTATCTATGGCTTAATATATGAAATTGCGGCTAATGTGTTGAGGCATCAATGCTTCTTAGCGATTCCTAGATAAGTATGAGACCCCTATGCTAAATTCTATTGTCAAGACCTATAGTTTTCATGTCTGTCAGATGTTTAATGGAATGCCTATCATGGCTAGTAGGGGTCTCGTCTAGTCCTTGTTGATGTTTTTGGAAATGTATCTTTGTTCCATTGTGAAATTTCATTTCTAAAGGTGTCATGGTGTTCGGTCCAGTGAACTAGGCTCTGGGCCTAAAAATGTGGCACAAGTTTTGAAGCTGCAGGCACAACGTTGGGGAAAAAGGTCCTCAAATGCTCACTTGCCCTTGTTGTGGGGGCGTCTAGAGCCTCCTAGACATAGTCTAGTCCATATCAAGAAGCATTGGGGGGTTTAATGCACTAAAACTTTAGTTGGACTCAAGGTTTGGTTACCTAAGTGGTTCAAATGGCTCCTCAGAGTTTTGATGTTTTTCTAGGATGTCTGTGTGATGTGATTTTCTAGTTCCACTTCCTTGGCTGACACATAGGGAGTCAAATCGTATCATAGTAACTTCTCATCACATGTTTACCTTATTTTATCAGTTACTTAGTTAGATGTGGGAGGACTGTGTTACCGAGTAGTATCAAAGCATGGTTCACCCCTCAAACTGGAAGGGTTGTGTGTTGGTCATGCATTCACGAAAGTTGCATATGTGTTTCTTTTGTTGTAATACCATGTGTTTATTCCATTTGTATGGTATGGGTTATGGTTGCAGTGAGGTTTCCATGGGAAGTTCATGGTGTCGTTGTGGATTGTGTCATCATGATTCTATGGTTTCTTATGAATTTTTTATACTCGTTAGTATTCATATGTGGTCAAGTGTACAGTGATGTGATTGTTGTTTTCATGCATCAGGTAATGGTATTTGTAGTTGATATGGTCGTGCATTGATGACTAGACTCTAGCTATAATGATGAATATATGCTTATATGCATATTTATTATATGTATATATGTTGTCACAATTATGTTATACAAGTATTATGTTGATTGGTTGATCTTGCAGATGAGGTATCCTCCTCGAATTATGCTTAGGTGTGTTGGTTTATTGTACTTTGGTTTAGCTAACCTAATATACCTTGCAGGAAGAATATGAAAGATGAATAACATAATGGTAGACTATAGTTCATGAGATTCTCCCTATGGATCAGATGAGTAGCGTGGTGTTGAGAACTATTATGATTTGGAAGACACATTGAGAGGCTTAAAGGAAAAAATAAGGAGTTGTAGGTAAGACAGTGAAAAAATCATACAAGGATACGAGAAACAAGCATAGATAAATGAAGTGATACTTCATAGTTTGTCAGAATTATAGTGATAGGGACCACCTCTGATCAACAATGAGCAAGATGACAAGACTAATGGGGAATATGGTAGTAGGTCTCATGGTGAGTATAGGCTAGATGGAGAGGACATGATCATAAATGACAAGACCTTAGATACTCTCGATAGCAAAAGTGATGGGTGCATGTATTATTCTAGTACTAGTTCTGATAGTCATTATGATCGTCATCATTATCATCCTTATAGGAGGATTGAAAAGGGATATTTTCCAAATGAGTTCTAGAAAGAAAAGTCACCAGTAGCTGATGGAGATATGAAGAATTCACACGATATAGAATCATGGTATCATGGTATGAGGAAGTTCTTCAGTTTGCATGATTATTTAGAGAACATGAAAGCCAGAATAGCTACATTCAGTCTCAAAGGCAAAGCAAATATTTGGTGGGAGTTGTGAAGAATGTGAGAGGTATTCATGAAGAGGACCTAACTTGGAGTGAGTTTGAAAGCCTATTATGAAAGAAGTATCTATCAGAGAGATAATTTTATGATAGGGAAAAATAATTCTATGAGTTAAACATGAGATCGATGAAATATGAGGAGTAGACAAGTAGGTTCTTGTAGACATTAATGTATGTTGCTTACCTCAAGGAGGATATAGCCAAAATTTAGAGAATCATTAGTGGATTTTCAATTACATTCAAAGAAAAGATTGAGTTCAATGAGCTTATATCAATGGAGGTCATCTGAAAGATGAATCATTTCCATGAGAAATCAAAGTGCAAGTTTGAGACTAAGAAATATTGGAAGGGGAATGATAAGAATAAGGGAAAATGGGATAATAACTGAGAAAGACTTTAGGATTCATGTAACAAAGAGAATGTTGCACCACCTAAGAAGTTCAATACATCTAGCAAAGGACAGGGACATTGATATGAGGATTAGAGTAAGGTTGAAGGATGGAAGCCTTTACAATGTTGGGCCTATTGAGGAGAGCATCGCCGGAGAGATTTCCATAGCATCAGGGTAGTTGACCACACATATACAATGCTCAGGAGGAACATAAAGTGAGAGATGTTTGGAAAAGTATTCCTAAGATCTATGCAACTCTAGATAATAGATAGGTTGAACACCATTCATCTATTATCGAGATGAATGGTAAGATTTGTGATCAAGTTGTTTCTATTTTGATTGACACTGGATCTAGTTATAGTTATGTTAATATTGGCATGGGGGATAAGTGTGGTTTGAATAAAGAAGTGGATGTAGAGTCTTGGTTGGTGCAATTAGCAACAGGTACCAAGAAGAGAGTTCTTCATTGGGTAAGAGTTTGTACATTTGATTTGGATGGTATGTCTACTTCAGCACATTTGGATGTATTGTCATTGGGATCATACAATATGTTGTTGGGCATGGATTGGTTGTACCTTCATAAAATGAAAGTGGATTGTTAGGACAAATCGATTTTGTCCTTGGATGAAAATGGGGAACAAAGAGTCTTACGGGGTAAGAAGAAATCAACATTAGTTAGAATGGTGACAACTATGCAAGCCAAGCGTAGTCGTAGGAAAGGGTGTGTGTTATTTACATTGCACATTTCTAGTGACAAAGGTAAGGAAGTTGAAGATGCATATATTTTGAGTAGGTACCTAGCTCTACAAAAATGTTAGGATGCATTTCCTACAGATACTTTAGAGTTTCCACCTCACATGCAAGTAAGCTTTTGTATTGAGTTAATTCTAGGGGAACCTCCAGCATCAAAAGCACCTTACAATATGAGCACACCTGAATTGATAGAGTTAAAGTTTCAACTGAAAGAGATGCTTGACAAAGAATACATTAGGCCAAGTGTATCCCCTTGAGGTGCACCAGTGTTGTTTGTGAAGAATAAATACAGTTCTCTGAGGCTATTCATTGACTACAAGTAGTTGAACAAAGTGATCATCGAGAACATGTATCCGTTATTGAGGATTGATGACTTAGATAAATGTCTTTAAGATTAATCACATTTTCAGGATTGGGTCGACGTTTAAAACCAAGTAATGTGGTTCATCCTTAGGACAACCTCGAAAAGATCATACAATATTCATGAATAAATAGTAAGGATGCATCATTGTCCAGGGTTAAGACTAGCCATTGGGGACTAGTCATTGAGAACCTAACTGTTGGAGATTATGTAGTTAGAGATCCTAAAAAGGGAATATTTAATATTTATTGGTTATAAATTCTATTTTAATTTTATTTAATAAAATTATAATGAATATAGTTATAAAATGGGTTTACCAATATTAAGTTTTATAGTGAGGAAAAATTAATAAGGGTAATAAGAATAAGATTAGAAAAAATAAATTGTTAGGATATAATATTAAATCATAATAAATTATAAGAAACATAGTTATATAATTAACTAAAAAGGGTAAAACGAGGTTAATAATACTCATAAAAGTAATAAGAGGGTTTAGAATAACATATAAAAAAATAAAAAAATTAGTTAAGGAAAATAAAAGGAGCACCATATAAGTAAGAAAAAAAGTGTTAAGAAGCAAGATAATTAATTAACATAAAGATAATCAATCGAGATAAGAAAAGAGGTGAAAAGAGGGGAGTGGAAGGAATAATAGAAAAGAAGAAGGGGGCAGGAAACAAGAGAATCATAAGGAGAGGGCCGAAATCCAATTCCTGCTAAGCTTCCAACCATCATCTCTATTGATATTTTCGTTATGCCTCTCAATTGCGATAGCCTCACTAAGTTTCCTATGGTCAAAATGATCAACTCTAGCAATGACTTTGGAATCCTCAATATAGACATGGTTCTTGGATTTCTCCGCATGCTCAACTAAGGCTGATGAGTGAGAACGATTATGCCTTATGTCTATATTGTTCTCATGGATCCTCTAATTAATTGAGTGACCCCTTTCTCCAATATATGGAATATTGCAGGAACATGGAATCAAGTAAACACCTTTAATGTCCTTTGGGTCTATAGGGTCCTTAACCAAACTAAGAGAATTTCTAATCGTTCTAAGAGATTTTAATGAAGATGAAACATTATTCCTCCAGAAGGATATGGTAAATCCTATCAGTGGTCCCTTGAATAAATGGGAGATGAACCTTGGGGATAGAATCAAAATGAGTAGTTTTAACTCTTATTCCTTTACAAGCTTTTTGAAAGACCTTGAGGCTCTGAGTTATGCTATAACAATTATTTTTGAAAGCCTCAAGGAGATGAGATTTCGACTGCTCTAGGTGGCTTTCATCATAGATTCTTAGACCACGTGTAGCAAGGGTGTTGAGAACATCGAATTTCTGAGAAGGGAAATGATGAGAACCAGCATAAAGATATTGTTTCGTGTGAGTTATTTTGTGAAAGCCTTTGTGAGAAGCATAACTATCATCCATTCTAGAGATGAGAATGTCAAGGAGAGGAAGGCAACCATCCACTTCAACTTCCATTGTAAACTTGATATGTTTTGATTGGGAATTAAGGTGGTTCAGAAATAGGTCTAATTTCTCACGGCCATGGGGCCACAAGACGCAAGTTTCATCAACAAAAATTTTGCATTTAGTCGCACAAAATTGAGTTGAGTCTAAGCCCTTGGTCTCAGAATATTCCATAAACAAGTTAGCGACAATAGGGTAAAGAGGTGAACCCATCACAACCCCACAGGTTTGCTCATAGAATTCACCTTGGAAACTTAAAAAAGTTGAGGTGAGGCAGAGGCCAACCAATTTGGCAGTGTCATGGTGAGTGATCCAACTAATGACATCAATGGCCTCTTGGATGTGGATTTTGGTATCTAAGGAGACGATGTCAAAATCAACAAGAAGATCCCCAGGGTCTAGCCTGTCATCGCTCCATTCTTTAAAAAAAGATGGAGAGTACTTAATAAAGGAATCAATGCGATCCACTAAGGGCTTAAGATTAAGAGCCAAGAATTTAGCCAGAGGATAATTAGGTCCACCTATTGTGTTAACAATAGGTCTTAGGGGGGCCCCAGGTTTATGGATCTAAGGAAGGCCATAAATTCTAGGGGGGACATGATTACCTTCAAGAAGATATTTAGAAAGAGGATTGAGAGACAGATCCAACTTGATGGCTATCGCTACAATTTTAGAAACAAAATTCAAGGGATTCTTTTAAAGCTTTATGTAACAACCACTATTCGAGAGGTGGTCGATCATTTTGTTGGTATAATTAGATCTATCTAAAATGACAATGAACCAAACTTTGTCCGCTCTTATAATGACAATGTTGAGGTTCTCCCTCAGGGATTTAAGTGTTTGAATTATGGTACAAGTGTTGTTCTTGCTGGCAACTCACTCGCAGGTCAATACAGTTTTGGTAAAAGGGAACTCACAATACAACATGTATATTCAGAGGTAACAGGGTAGTGGTACAGAAGAATAGGAAGATGGAAATAAGGTCTACTGATCAGAATAAAGAAGGTAAAGGAAAAGGCTAATGAAAATCATTTTGAGAAGTATACATAGGTCCACTTAGTCAAAACATGATCTACATGTTGGTCCACAGAACAAGAAGTGCATTTACATATACACACACTCCCACAGGAGGAAAAGAGCGTACATGTTGGATAACCAAGGTTTTGGTCCGAGGGTTTGGTTCGAGGTATTTATCCAAGGTATTTGGTCCAAGATATTCATCCAAGCTATTTAGTTTGAGGTATTGATCTGAGGTATTCGGTCCATGGTATTGGTCCAAGGTATTGGTGGTAAGTGGTTTTGGTCCAAGGTATTGAGAAAGGCCAAAAGCTATATAAGCTGGAGAGGATCAAAGGGATAAGTGTATAGCTAATGAATATCTTATGAAGTGTTAGATCAAAATAAAATATGCATAGTATGGGTTTCTCATGCTTTGCTTGATCTAGAGTAAATATTCACCTAAGCGTTTGATGATGGATGACATCTAGTGATGGATCAGGATCATAATGACTTATCATTATATGATTTAATAATGGATGGGCAAGATCTGATTGCTAACACATGTTTTATCCTTTATATGTGATGATCTAGGTATGTCTGAAGTCATGAATTGCAGCGAAGTTATAAGTAAGTATTTGCATATCTATACACTAGTTCGCTTTGGTGAAGATGCGTATAGACGTTGGTTTGGCTCTTTCGAGTAGCATATGCAAAAGAAAAGCTTGATGTTCAAGGATGAATGATTTATCATATCAATGTTGTTGTTTTACTACTATTTGTCAATGAAGTCTTCTTAGATCTGAAAGTAAAACTGAATGCATAAAGAGTTTGTCTCATTAATCAATTGATTGAGAGAAAAGGGTGATCCTTGTTACTATCTATTTAGAACTCTGTAATATGACAATAGATCTTCAAAATGTCATTGATTGGTACAGTTTGTGGTTCAGAGTTTTCATGATTCAATATATTTAGAGGTATACTCAGGGTGGGCTAAAAGAAGTAGCATATACATGCAAGTTTGCTTCATTAAAGGAGTGTATACATTCTGACAAATTCCTTTTGAGGTTACAGTTAGTTCTGGTTGTTGATGCAGTGTTCTAGGTTCAAATCTGTGTATTGGTTACAAAGATCTGTATGTTTGAGTTCATTGGTTGAATTTGATTAAGTTTGAATGAATGGTTCATTCAACCGTGCCAATAGGTTTCAGTGATTGATGGTTGGGTTTTAGTTATATCAGATATTGATGATTGAGTTTCAGTGATTGGTTGATGGAGATTTATGTGATGAATGTATTGCAGTGGTGATTGACTTTGAGCTTCAATGTTAGTAATGGGTCTAGTGTGAAAATTTGATGAAAGGTGGCCCACATATAGTGTTGTTTTGTACCAGGAGTATCTAGTATGAAAATTTATGAAACGTTGTCCCTAGAGGATACTGAGGGTTGGAGCCTTTAGTGAGGAATTCGAAGCTTCCTTCTAGTAGTGGTTGGTGATTTGATCAGGGGGTTGGAGCTCCCTTTCAGTAGCCGTTGTAGAACGAGTGAAGGTTGTAGCCTTTTTTAGGTTAGAGCATATGTATTAGTAAATATATTAGCTAGTACAAGAACTAGGGGGTTTTAGCTCCCTCTTAGAAGAAGCTAAGGAATTAGAGAAGGTTGTGGCATTCTGTAGATGGGTGCCTACATACTCGTATGAGTCTGCACCAGTACAAAATTGTAAACATATTTTCTTATTATTAAAAGAAGATAGAGATGACAACAATAGGTGGTTTTCACGTACATTGGATTTCCACATTAAATCTTGGTGTTCATGTGTGTTCCTTATGTGTGATGGTTTATTATGTTATTACTGCACATGGTTGTTATTTAATGTTTAATAAAGTAATTAATATGCACTGATTAATGATCAACATATGATGAATTAACTGAATCATAAGTTCAATAGATATATGCTAGTTACCTTAAGAACAGTTGCGTGCACATGTGAGTTCCCTTCACCGAAGTAGCGTATATAAATCTGATTATGGAAATGAAAAATTTATTGATTTGTAAAGACTGATTCACTCCCCCTCTTAGTATTATTCCCAAGATTAAGGGTGAGAAACTCGTCATTATTAGGGTTTCTTTTAGGAGACTTAGCCTTCTTAAGAATGATAACACAATATTTCCTTATAGCCTCCTTTATATAATCAAGAATATCCCTAATACCGTACTCCATGTTACAAATAATATCATCAATGGGGATGTTCTTAGGGGCAAGGGAAAAATTAAGCCCATTATTAAGGAGACTAAATACAGAGGGATCAAAATTAGAAATCAAGAGGTTAATGGCACTTTTATAACAAGGAGGAGAGGATATGTTATTATTATTATTATTATTGATGTTGTTGTTTCTATGAAAATGGATATTATTATTATTGTTATTATTATTTAAGCTATAATTAGTAATATTCATCTCTAAGTTAATGCTATTTGTTATCCAATGTATTCTTATTAAGTAATTTTTTATTTTATTGGGAATGGGTCAAAGGAGAAAGGGATAAGGCGTAGGTCAAAGTAGTACTAGAGGATAGAGCTAAAGCGGTAGCCGAATAGTGTAGTGAGGCTGCTAACTCTGGGAGTGAAGAGGGGAGGGAGTTGACATAGCTAGTATTAATGGGAGGGGGTTGGGCACTGGCACAAATATTTGTTGAGGATGAAGAGAGGAGAGAGGACTCAGGTCTGGGGGAGAATGTAAAGGTCGTAGCGAGGGAGACTGTAGTTAGCTGAGTGGAGGACAGGGTAATGCAATCTAATTGAGGAGGTGAGACACTGCCCCACTATGAAGGAGAGGTTAGTGAGACACATCTAGCTTGAGATGACAAGGATACATGGTGAAGTTGAGAAAATGAGGGCTGCCAAACACCAACAAGAATAGAAACCGAAGACTGTGGTATGCAATTATGTTGAGAAGTCAAAACGACAAGGTGAAGATGCGAGGAGTGGTGATCAATACCTAGAGAGAGATCATTGTCTAGAAGAGAAAGGTTAAGCAAAGGGCAAGATTCACGATCAGAGCTTGAGGAGGCAATGCGAGGGAATTGAATATGAGATGAGGAGGCATAGGTAGAGGGGATATTCAAAGTTCTAGAGAAGACCGAATGATCTAAAATCGAAATAAAAACGGAATTTGACAGTGCCGAGTTATGATAAGATTGAATCTGGCTTTTGATGACCCATGGATTGAGGGTCGAAATATAATGATCTCTGATCCTGCTAGTTGCTAGAATAGAGGAGGTATGATCATTGGATGGGAGAGAGATGGAATTCATCATTCTGTCGAACTTGGTAGAATGCTTCTTCTTGGAGATCCCTTCCCTACGCTGTGCCTTTGCTACCGATCCACCTTGAATGCATCCGCAAAGAAAACTGGAGATATTGTTTGCAAGATCTAGATGGAGAAAAAAAAAGCTTACATGAGAGAAAATCCAGTTCCGTTCTTAAACTACAAATCTCCGACCTAATTACAGAGAGATTAATTTTAAGATAAATGGATTGGTTTCTTGAATGGTTCAATGGATGAGCAATACGAGAAAACACTGGAACTAGTGATGCATCCCTACATCTTTTTAGAAATGTAAGATCATATTCCTTCTTAGCCACTTACAGTCAAGCTTGTTCAAATTGATGAGCTTTGTTATCCATTTCCATTTCGCATAGGGTAATAATGTTAGATCTGAGACCTTTGTGATCCATAATGTAGATAAATGTCTTTCGGATGAATCACATTTTGATGATTGGGTCCACATTTTGAACCAACTAATGTGGTTCATCCTTAAGACAAGGTGGAAAAATCCATACAATCTTCATGAATAAATAGTAAGGATGCATCATTGTCGAGGGTCAAAACTAGCCATTGGGGACTAGCCATTGAGAGCTAGTCGATCAGTTGAAGGGATAAATAATGTTCTCAAAGATTGATTTGAGATCCAAATATCATCAGGTACACATTAAAGAATAGGACATATACAAGACAAATTTTCAAGCCATGTATGGGGATTATGAGTTTGTTGTGGTTCCATTTGGTTTAACTAATGCTCCAGCTACCTTTATGTGATTGATGAATAATGTGACACATCCGTATTTGGACAAGTTTATTATTGTATTAATTGATGATATATTGGTATATTGAAAAAAATGAAGAAGGACATGCCCAAAATTTAGCAACAATGATGAGATTTTTGAGAGAGCATAGGTTGTATGTTAATAAAAAAAATTGTAGTTTATTTCAGACTCAGGTACACTACTTGGAACATGTTTCCAAGAACGGCATAACAATGGACACAAAAAGGGTAAGAGTTATTACAGAGAGGGAATCTCCTAGGAATGTGTATGAGGTGATATATTTCATGGGGTTAGCAGGTTATTATAGGAAGTTCATCAAGAACTTCTTACAGATTTCTTATCCTATCACACCGTTGCAGAAGAAATTTAAGAAGTTTGAATGGACAGAAGAGTGTGGGGCTAGTTTTGAGCAGCTCAGGTAGTTGTTGACACATGAACCCACGTTAAATATTTCATATCCAGACAAAGAGTTTTTAGTATGTACAAATTCTTGCAAGAGAGGAATTTGTTGAGTCCTTATGCAGGATGGACATGTCATACTCTATGAGTCATGGAAATTGAATGAGCATGAGCATAAGTATCCAATACATGATCTTGAGTGGGAAGTGACCATACATGCATTGAATATGTGGAGGCACTATATTACTGGAAGGAGGTTTGTATTAATGAGTGATCATAGTGGTTTGCGATATCTATTTGACTAACCAAATCTCAATGGGAGACAGGATCGGTGGTTGGCCATGATCAGTGAGTTCGACTTTGAGATCAGGTATTTCAAAGGTAAAGAGAACAGGGTGGAAGATGCTCTTAGCAAGCAAATACAAGTAAATCACATAGGAGCTATGCTCCTATGGGACAAATTAATAGGATAGGATCTTGTAGGAAGGTCAACAACATGAAAGATATATGGAGATTATGCATAGGTTGCGATAGAGTACAGGTACAGGTAAACATAGTGGTTGAATTATAGGTACAGGTACATGTACATGTATAGATACACCTACAGGTTGTGGTATAGGTATAATTACATGTAGTGGTACACGTATAGATTCAAATTACTAGGTGCAGGATGTGGACTATCATCTCTCGACAGATGGATTGGTTAGATTTAGGGATAGGATATATGTTTTAGATAATGATGAGCTCAAGAAGTTGATATTTAGATATATTCATGCAACCCCATATTTTGGTCACCCAAGCTATCAGAAGACATTGACAGAAGTGAAGAAATTCTATCATTGGCCAAATTTGAAGAGAGACATAGCAGATTTTGTGGCTATGTTCTTGGATTGTTAGCAGGTGAAGGTAGAGTGTGAGCATCCAGGTGTAATTCTAGAGACGATTCTGATTCCAGAGTGGGAATGGGAGGTCATTTCCATGGAATTTATCATAGGTTTTCCGAGGACAATGTTGGGCCTCAAATATACCCATGTTTTCGTCATTCGATACCACCATTCATAACCTATATTCATTTACTTTTAAGCCATTTTGTAACATAATTCCATAAATTGCTGCCAAATACATATCTTAGACTTTATGATTGGTTATAATTAGTTTTGCTGACTCCTCTATGATTAAAGATGATTTTTACATTATTTTCTAATTATGGTTTTACTAAGTTCCTTTATCGCCGGGTTCCATCTACGAAATTCTTCACAAGTCAGTTAAACTAGTTACTACAAGGTTGAATATGGAATGAAATTATTGTATATGCAATGATAAAGTTTGTGATAAAATGGTGAAGAATCTCAACATTCTAATACTTTCATTGTGCTCAAAATTCCCTCTTTCATATAACCTATAAATCGTTCAGAAAAATTCATCACCAAAAGGAAGTTAAGGTCAAAACAATTCTTCAGTACAGAATCGCGATGAACATGAAAAACCTAAATGGATCAAGTTGGGCTCGGTCCTGAACGCATTTTAAGAAACGACCTTATGATAAACATGGAAGTGGTTCCTCCATCCATGAATTGATCAAAATGAATCCAACCATAGGATATTCGAAGGCTCTCCAGAAGAATTAGATATTGCATCTTTTAGTTTGCTATTATGTTTTCTCTGGAAAATAGTTATGCTTTGCTTTCGTCAACATCTCTTTATAAAGGCAAAGCTCTACATGTACGCTGAGGGGAGGATGTAATGTTCTGTTGTTATTAATTTTACTAACTTATATTCTGGAAATCCTAAACTATGTATGACTACATCTAAGCTTTGATTCAATTTAGTCTCGACATTATCTTGCTGTAAGTAATGGTGTTTGTGTTTTAATTTACATTTTACTAAGTTTGTTTTGCTTGCTCTAGGAGTGGCGATGGCCCACCACCTATGGAAACAATCCTTATAATTAGTTTAGATATTATAATTAGTTTGCTTAATTAATTTATAGTAGAAATCTTGTGTGGGGAATTATTGTTTAGATTTTGAAGTAATAGATCCATTTTGTACTTAAATCTATATCATGGTTTTGTGGATTGAAGTTGACAGAGTTAAATATTATTCCTTATTTAACATACACCAATCAAGGTTGTGTTGGGTAATGGCTTGACATGGCACTATTTCTTTTATCAAATTTTGTCATACAGGATTGTTGATGAAATCTTGTTAATTTGAGTTTACATTTGAACATTGGGAAGCATTTAAAGCTCATACACCTGGAATTTCATGGTGTCATGTTTATGAATGCTTAGGTTTCACATTTCTTGGTTCAAATGTAATACAATGAGAGAAGGCATGAGTCAAAATTAAAGTTTGGTGTGCATTTACTGTAGAATTTTGTAAGTTTTGTTATGACTTTGATTCGATTTTTTTCTGAGTTTTATTTTAAGGATAACAATTTAATATTTGATTTCCTGAGTTTTAGTTTAGTTTTGATTTTCTAAGATTTAGTTTAATATTTGATCTCATAAGTTTTAGTTTAGATTTTAAATTGAAATGTAATTTTTATTTAAGATGTAGTTTCATGAGTTTTAGCTTAACGTTGAGTTTTACTTTAATACTCGATTTAGTAGCATTTGCATTGAATTTAGTTTGTGTGGAAATAAATAGAAGAGTGCATTTTCCTTATCAATATGAAGTAGTAGATCTATGTGACCTAGGATTAAGAACATAGTTCATGTTTAAATTAGAATAGGATTCTTTGTTTTCGATTAACATCAAAGTGTGTTAAATAAATTTTTATTTCATTAACCATAGTTTTAATTCTGTAATTAGCTTTTGAGCATTTCATAGTTAACATGTTAGTGTGTTTCATTGTAGTTAACTTTTACTCGCATTAAAATTAAGTTTAATTGATTTAAATGGAGATTAAAATCATTTATTTGCATTATGTAATTAATTCTGAAATATGAATTTGATATTAATTGAACTTATATTGTCTTTTTATCACATGGATTGAACCTCAGGCTGAAGGAAGGCAATGCCAAGGTAACCTCAAACCATGCTTATCCAAGTAGCTAGCCCTACTAGGCCAGGAGAGGGCTCTCTACATTAGGATCTCATAAAAGATAATGGGATCAAGAAAATGATATTAGGCTAGGTATAGTAGCACAAGGTTTTATTTTATTTTGAAGGGTTTTGCTGCATCGGGAGGAGCTTGACAGTTAGGGCAAGGAAATTAGGTCAAAATTGTAGGGCGTTCATTGGAGCAAGGTAGGCACAATTATAAGAACCTTATGGTTTGATGGATGAGGTGAAAAGATAGCTGATGAGCTAGGAAGAGCATGTAAACCTCATGGATTCTTCCTAAACTGAAGCAAACACAGGCTGTGAAATGTCTACCCAAAATAGAGCATAGAAGTTATGGATTATGCCTTTTACACTTGTATACATTCACATAAAGAACATGAAATGATGAAATGGAATCGAAAATACATTTTAACACACGAAAAAATAAGGAAAACTGAACTGAGCATCATACCACATGGATCCCAAAGAAATAGCTACAATTTTTCATTAATCTACTATTGTAACTGATACAAATGATGTCTATCAAAGCCTAAGCATCCAACCGAGTCGAACCCTTTACAATGAGAAAGAAGAAGAACATATAGACATTGATTCAACCTCCTCCCATCCGGAGGGGTCGAATCCCTAAGATGAGGACCTAATCTAACCAAAATTGAACAAGAAACATGAATCTAGGCATCCTAACAACTTGCCTCTAAAAGTGAGGAAATTGATTTATTTGTCCTCAAGATGACTTTTAATCTAATGAATCTACCTTCTAGTGCTTATTATCCATCATATTTACATGCCTATTCATCATTTACATCACCAAAACACCATCTATGAGAGGAAACCCAAAATTACAATCAAGGCACAGTGAAATAGATACAACACAATTTTTGTCCTATGCACAGTGCCCAAGCCCCATGTGGACCACTTTTTCCAAGTCCGTTTTGGAGGCCTTCCCAGTGTCCAAATTGAGCTCATGATATCTCATTGGAAATCTATTCAAGTTTTCTATCCCGAAAAGCTTGAATGCATTAATTTGAAGCTCATTTGACCCCTCAAAAATGGATTCTCCCAAGACTGCTTTTGTGTGTGCAAAAAAGGGTAAAAGGCTCATCTTTTGGGTGTTTTTTGACCTTTTCGTTGACCAGTTCTGCTCTAAAATCTTAGAAAATGCTCAAGGTCCATGTATTAGTCATTATAAATCCAAATATGTTGAGCATTCCCTTATTGGATGCCCATAGGAAAAGCGCAATTCCAGTGGCACTGCGCAAAGAGCCAAAATGTTTGTGTCAAAAATTGCCAAATTCTTCAAAAGGAAAAAATTCTTCAACGTGCTCAAAATTTGTGGAAAATACCACCATTAAGTATCATGATCAGCCAAGGAAGCTTTAGAAAGCAACCTAATCCTATCATCCTCCCTTTTTCCTGAGAGTGCTTATTTTAGCCTTGTTTACATTCGCTTGACTGTTAAGTTGCAAATCTTGTTCCAGGTCCTGTAAGGCGAGCCATGTGCCTCATGATTCAATTGTCCCTGTTGGTCTTTTGGAGCAGCTTCTCCAAAAGAAAATTGACGCTATGAAGCCAATTTTCTCTATCCTCCTTAATTTCCTTCTCAATTCTTTGTTTTGGAGTCAAGGTAGTTAGTGTTTCTTCCTCTTGCATTGGTGATTCTCCCTTGTAACTTGCCTCTTTGCTTTGAGAAGTTCCAACTCCATGAGGACTTGTTTTTCACTTATATTATTTTTCTCTTAACCAAGGTATGAAATGACATAGTTAGCTCTCGCAAAGTTGTGCATCAGTGGCTGGATCTATGCATCTTTTTCCCTTATGGTGATGCTTTCATCTGTTGCCTCATCTTGAGCATCCAAGCCAATTATCTCAATGCCATGATGGATGTGTGGTTGTTTTGGTTCATCATCTTCCATCAAATAAAAATCCCTTTCCTCCTCATCATCAAGGCTTTCCTCCAACACTTTTTCTTTCCCTTTATGCAGTTGCTACAGCTGTCGTGTTGATGAAGAAGGAAAAGCCCCTTCCACATTTTGTGGAGCAAGCATTTTCCTATGAGTTTATGAAGAAGGCAAGGCCCCTTCCACATCACGTGGAGTAAACAATTTCCTATCTACCACAAACAACTTTCTAGCCCCTCTCTCATAAATCTTATAGGTTTCTGGCTCCTCAAAAACTGTAATCTCTTTAAATTTCTCATGTTTCTTTACTTTGGCATTGCTGGAAGGTCTTTCTGCTTCTTGAGGCACCGATGGAGGAATCTGATGACCCCTGTGTTGGTCGATAAAAGGTTCATTTTCAAACTCCTAATTATCCTCAAATTAATTATCAATCTGGGTAAGTCTTGTTATTTCAAGAGTGTGTATAGTATGTGGTTGCTACTTAACTCAGATAGTAATGTTCCTAAATTGCAGTATAGATATTTTAAATACAAGAGTAAATGGATGCATCTAGTAAATTCGAATTGGAATTAAAGAAAACTCAATCCTTTAATGAAATCAAATCTTACATTCAACAAAGTAACAACAACATCAGTTGAGAGTACAATATTGATAACTCATCCCTCTTTAATTGATTTTATCTAAATGAAACCCAGTCTTCAATAAATAATCTAAAGAGCAAATGATTATCAACCTGAGAGTTTCAATAGCGAGAGTTAATACTCTTTACAGTTGATTATACCAAGATGAATATTTATCTAAGTAATTTGATTTGAAATGAAAGTTAACTGAATCAACAACAATATTGTAAATTATATATAGTAAAGAGATTTTTGTCAACACTGGAAAATAATAAATAGTGAAGCAATAAAATCACAGAAAGCAAGAATACTATCAAACCATCACATTTGCAAGAATTGGAAACGTATGACATAAGAAAAGCAGTTTAATCCACCAAATGTCAGGCCCTTAGCCACCAACGTACACTGCTAAGTGACTTCAGATGATGCAAGGGAACAACAACATTACTTATATATTAACCATCAAAATGAATGAGAATTACAATATATTCGTGTTCTTTTTTACAGTGAGAGTTTGTAATTACAATTACAATTTCAATAATACAGAAATTCCTCCTCTCCCTTCTTACAAAACATCTCCTTTTATAATAGGAAAGGGTAAAAAGATAAATGATCAACGCGATCCCTTAGGATCTCTCGATCCCGAGAGATTCGCAACAGTTTTCCAACTTTAGACATCATTTCCTTTCTTGCATTGATTCTTCTATTTTGCTTTTGGCCTTTTTCTATAAGAACCACGTTCCTTCCTTAGCTTGCCGATTTTTTCTGTTCCTTCACAGGGAACAACATTTGTCCCTTTTATTGTTTTACTGCATAAAGAAAGGTAATAATTAGCTAAGTTGTAACAACAGATAATTCCTTCATTTCTTACCTTAATTCCTTAATAGATTAGCACATTGAGATATAGAAAAAATAAGAATAAAGGAAAAGGATGAGGAGGTTAATAGTAAATGCATACATTTTCCATGACTCAACATACTCCCCTGTTTACCCTTTTTCATGTCCTCATGAAAATCATGTAGTTCGTATGCAAAGTAGTCAAAGAATAAGTTGGAGATGAAATGTTGTAAAGTGTTCTAAAACCATGATTCTTGGCCAAGAGCTTAGAGATGTGCCATATCTGTCCTTCAGGCAGTTCATGTATATCCCAATACCCTTCAATAGGGTAGCAAACAATATGGCTACGCAACCAACAACTTAGCCAATAAGGACCTTCTCATAAGATGAGATTGCTATAAGTGACAAAGCATTCTACAGCCAATTTAAAATTTTTATAATTAAATAGATCTCTATTCTGTACATTACTATTGGAGACTGTCCACCTGAGCTTCGCTACATCCAAGGAGCTTTATTGAATGGAGAGGAAGTATTCTACTCCCTTCTAGAAAATCTTTTTTTGAATAGGCCCCAAAATTTTGATTACCCCTTCCCTTTTCATCAAACTTTTGTGATTGGCTAGCATTTGTAACGGGTGTTTGGATTCACCTCTGACCCAAAGGTCTAGTCCATGCTCCTGTCTCTAGAACGTGTTATGGGACTTGAACCATTTCAGTTGATTGATAGTGAATGAAATTAAAGCTTGCAATTGCACATCCCCCACAAAAGGATTGGGGTTCTTTTTGATTTCTTCCTCTAATACAAAATTATGTAGGTAAAATTCACACAACAATCTTTCAACTTATACCCCATTCTATCTGCAACAATTTATGAAATCCTCAATCTTTTTTAATTCTATGAGTTTCCAACCCTCACAGCTTTGATTTTTAGTTGCAAGTATCTTTCTAGCAAAAATGAGGCAAAATTATTGGCAGGAGATCTGCTTGCCAATACATTAGTGTATAATGAGGAAATATTGTCCATTTGACTCATGACCTTCTCTAATTTTAGTTTCATTTTCTCAATTGTTTCTTCTACCTTTCGGTATTTATCGAAGGTTTCACTTTCTGATGTATTCATGTCCCGAAGTTGCCTCTGTAATTCTTGGAATTTTTTCTAGGAGAGTTTCCACCTGACGCCATTCTATGGTAAGTTGAGCTTGTCTAAATCTTCTTGAACATTCAATATACTGGGATCATTGCTTGTTATGATATCTTTCGCTTGAGTATTTGTTTGTGTACTCCTGCTATGAGAATGGATTCCTCTTGTCTGTGTTTCTTTGTTATTGGAGGCTTAAGCCTCCATCTAGGTAGTCATGTTGTAGGAGGGCACCACCTCTGTCTGAATAGCTAAGTCAGAAGAAGGTATAGCCTCTGTTTGGGTACTTGCTTCTGCAAGAGTTGCATGTTGTTCCTTAATAGGTGGAGTGAGTGTGGGCTCAGTTTGAGTCCCTGAAGATTTTGTTTCATATAATTCTGTTTGAATAACTGCGTGTATTGTTTCCGGGGTTTTGTCTGGAACCTTCTCCATTGATAATTTTCTTATCTTTCGCCTAAGCCCTTTTACTATTTTTTGTAGCCTCTGTTGTTCCTTCGTAAAATTTCTGATTTTGTCTTTATGCTTTTTAGGAGGAAAATATTATGTTAACCGTCTCTGCTCCTAACAAGCTTGGTTGCTCATCTTGGCTTCGTTCTACAGGAACTGTGTCCCCAGATTAGTAATCATCTTCCTTGTTTTTTTCTATTTCTCCTGTTTGGCCTCCATTCTCTATATTTAAGCCTATGTGGTTGGGTTCTCCTAGAGGCATATCACCAAGTTGGCTCACCTCTTCTTGAGTGGCCACTGCCCTTGTTTTTTCTTCGTAGCCTACATTTTCTGATATAATTCTATCGTGACCAGAGTTTTCTACATATGGGGTTGCTCCAATATTAAAATTGAGCAAGCTTTCGGGCTGTATGAAATCATCTATATTGGCCAAAATCTAGGCCAATTCATTATCGTACAATAAATCACTTGGGGGACTTGATGTTGAGGGGAGTTCTGATTCATTTTTTTCTTCTTCTTGAGAATGCCTTGATTCTTCCTCATGGTCCAACTCAGGGTTATCCTAGCCTTTTATCTGCAATTCCTATTCATTTCCCGGGCTAGGCAATTTTATGCACTGGCTGATATTGCCCTGGGGGTTTTTGGTTGCTCCTAAGTTTGTCCACAGCCTAGCAGAATGTCTGCGCTTTTGGGGATTTTTTTTTGTAAGGGTAGTCCTCTTACTTTTTGAAACAGGGTAAGGGGTAGGTAGAGCTAGGCCTCCTTCAATGGCAAATACTAATTCCTCCCAATTTGATAGATGTTGGGCGAGGTTTTGACTCACTATCAGCCTAATCAAGTAGTGGTTGCTCACAACATTTTCTATATGTTGGGAATTTTTTATGCTTCGAGCGGTGTCATGCAATAGGAAATTCAAATATGCAGGCAAATTCACAGAACATTTTTGTTTCAAGACTGCTAAGAGTTTAAGTTGACGCGACCTTACCACATCGTTTTTCCCATCACATGTGATATAATTCTGGACGACTCTGGCTAGTTCTCCACATGGTTCTCCAGGGGATGATGGTCAAACTCCTTTGCCTTTGATGATCATGTCCTGTCCCTTGTCCTTAAAGACTGCAATAGAATCCTACAACTTCAATCTTTTATTAGCCCATACAGGTCCTTCTACTAGTAATCCAGACACTTTAGCTATTACCACATTTGACACTGTGATTTTCCTCCCTCTTATCATAGATTGTCCGTTCTGTAAATTTTGTAGCAATTCAATAGCAATTGCTTCATTTGTTTGCTGAAATTGTGTGAAGTATGTTATCCGCCCAGCTCGAGCTAGAATTTCTCTGACTGCATCATAAACATCCAGTATTAGCAGATCCCTACACACTATTCTTCCTCCCATACTGCTTGGATTCTACAAATAGTTAGTGTAGAAGAGATATCACAGCAATAGATAGAGCCGAGTGATGGAAAAACAAGTTGTTATAATGGTTATTTCGGATGATACTTTACAGTCATAAATACTGTTATGTAGGACATGCTATTGTCCCACATACTCTGTAATCATGGAATGTTGTATTGCCCTGCACAATTGAATAAATGACTGACATGCATACATAAATAAACTAGAGGTTACTCCTCACCCCCCTTTGAAATGATAGGCCACCTTTGACCGAATGAGTGAAGGAACGACGTGCTGGCGGTGAAGTACCGGGGTGATAAAAATGGAAAGGTACGCATATTAATGATAGGATTGTAAAAGATATCGAAGTGCTGAAGTCAATGCATATAACAAAAATTATAAATAAGTGTGGAGATAACGTGAGGTGATTCGAAAAGGAAAAAGGACATCTGGTGCAGGAAAGATACTTTGCCATCATCATTCCACTTAAACTACTATGATTTATTTTTGAAAGATATCGCATGCATAAAGGTTCAAAAACAGATAAGGAAGATAATATCTCTATCGTAAAGGTAAAAAATAAGAAAAGGGAGTTATAATAACTATTGTTGTTGAAAATATGACTCTAATACCATTAGTAGAGCTTTTGTTTCCCGTAGGAATTTATAGCCTCAACAGAGTTTCTTTTTCACCCTTTGGAACCATGATACTCTATGTATAATTAGGGAAGTGAATTATGATGTCAGAGTAGAGACCAATGTGCTGGCATGGTAATTGGTTGAACACATTGCCATTCACTAGGAAGGAGCGAAAGGTGGGCAGGCTGGCTCATGATGAGACCTCCTATTCCAACAATGTTTTCTTGATGCATCTATTGGATCATATCCTTGGTCTAGTGGCCATAATGGGAATGGCACTTCACTTCTTCCTTATGATCATGGTAGGCTATCTTCTGATGAAAACCCCTATCCTCCATCGGTAAAAATCATAGAATTGTTAGTATGTATATATATATATATATATATATATATATATATATATATATATATATATATTATATATATAATATATATATATATATTTATAACAACACTTCCAATTTATATATAGAGGGTGGCTCAACACTCAGGAGTAGGGATGGCAGAAGAAGTTTAAACATATCAATAGAAAAATGTATGCCCTTAACCTTATTTGATGATAATGAACAGAGAGAATTATAGTGGTTAGGGGAGAACCAATATGGTAGAAATAATCAATCAATTCAATTCATAGTGAAAATAAGGATAGTGAAGTGATATATATGGTTGTGTCCTTCCTTTTTTGATCAATACAAAGCAATCTCATTAAAGATGATAATACTGATTTGCTTGTTCCAGTAAACTTCAAACTTTATCCTTACATATATATTTGTATACTTGCCCTATAGAGGATCATAAATAGTGAAGAAAGGAGATAAATGACATTCACAAAGTGCTTATTTCCTAAAGGAAACATCAAAAGAAAATCTCACACAAAGAGTGATTTTCCTTATAGGGAACAACATGAGAAAAGACAAAAGAAAAGGTTTTCTTCCTTAGTGGGAACATCAGTTGTTCCCTGTACAGAACAAAAAATGAAAAATACACATAGATGGTGATTTTACCTATAGGGAACAACAAAAGGATATATACACAAAAGTGTTGTTCCTTACAGGGACCAACAATTGTTCCTTAGGGGGGACAACAAGAAGAAAAATTGCACACTGAAACTCTTGTTCCTTAGAGGGAACAACAGTTGTTCCTTATAGGGACCAACAACTGTTACGTGTAGGGAACAACAAAGGAAATACATGCCAAAAAAATCATTGTTCCTTAGAGGGAACAATGGTTGTTCCTTAGAGGGAACAACAACTATTCCTTAGAGGGAACAAAAGTTGTTCCTTCTAAGGAACAACAAAAAAAGAAAGAAAAAACTAGACGCAAAATTGTTGTTCCAAAGAGGGAACAACAATTGTTCCTTAGAAGGAACATCAAGAACATGAATACACATGAAATTTCTATTCCTTAGAGGGAACAACAGTTGTTCCTTAGATGGAATAGAAAGGAAAACAAATACACATGGAATTGTTGTTCCTTAGAGGGAACAACAGTTGTTCCTTGAATGTAACAGCAGGAAAGAAAATACACATGAAACTTCTATTCCTTAGAGGGAACAATAGTTGTTCACTAAAGGGAACATTAGCTATTCGTTAGAGGGAACAACAACTGTTCCTTAAAGGTAACAACACGAAAAGGAAAAAAATGGAAAATTGTTCGCAAAATTGGTGTTCCTTAGAGGGAACAGTGGCTATCCCTTAGAGGGAATGACAATTGTTTCTTAGATGGAATAGTAGTTATTCCTTAGAGGGAACAACAAAAATAAAAAATTGCACATGAGATTGTTGTTCCTTTAGAGGGAACAACGGATGTTCCTTGGAGGGAACAACATTTATTCCTTAAAGGGAACATCAAGAAAATCTACACACAAAATTGTTGTCCCTTAGAGGGAATATCGACTATTCCTTAGAGGGAAGAATAGTTGTTCCTTTAAAGGGAACAACAACAAGAAAATCCACATGAACATTGTTGTTCTCTAGAGGCAATAACATCTTTTCCTTAGAGGGAACAACAACTATTTGTTACAGAGAACAATAAAGGAAAAGTAGAAAAAAGAACTTATATACAATTTATAGAAGAAAATTAAATCAATAGAAAAGAAAATTTATGTACAAATTAAAAAAAAAAAAAAATCTTCACTAGTTCGATGTTGTGGATGGGTTTCCCTCCTCAATAAGAATTTTTATGGCGGAATCTTCCTGTAATTGTTGGCAAAAGGACTCCCTGGTAAGCGGCTTGTGATAAAGTCGTACTCAATGTCCATTCACTTTAGAAGAGTAGCCAGACCCATCAATGATGGCTAATGTGAGGGTGCCATTATCATGCAGCTCTTGTATCTCATAAGGGCCTAACCATTTGGTCTCGAGTTTTCCTAGGAAATCCTGGAACCTAGAATCATACAGGAGTTCCCAATCTCCTTCATGGAAGATCTTCTTCTTGATAAGGGCATCGTGCCATTTCGCTCTTTTTTGTTGGATTGGTGCTATGTACTAAAGAGATGATAACCAGTTTTCATCCAATACATTGATTTGATGTAGCCTTAATCTGTGCTTCATTTAAGTCCAAACCTACCTCCTAAGCTATTCTCGATGTTTGAATTTCGAATTCGATTGGGAAGATAGGTTCTTTTCCAAACAGTAGTTGATATGGGGAATATCAGGCTATATTTCTCCATGTCATGCAGTATGCCCACAGGGCTTCTCGCAATTGGGTAGCCCAGTCACATCTATGTGATGTAACTATCTTTGTGAGTATTTCCTCAATTACTTTATTGGTTCTTTCTACCTAGCCATTTGCCTGTGAGTGGTATGGAATTGTGATTCCATGCATGATATGATGATTTTTTAATGTTGCAGTAATATTATGGCCTATAAATTGTGGCCCTCCATCCATGATTATTTCTCTAGGAAAGCCATATCACACGAATATTTGGGAAGGACAGTGGTTTACCGAGTCCTTCGTTGGCCTTGGTAATGCTTTTGCCTCCACCCATTTAGTCACATATTCTATTGTAACTAGTATTTATGTCTTTCGATTAGATGATGGGTTTATTGGACCAATGAAATCTAACGCCCATCGTTCAAAAGGTTCAACAATTAATTGTAGATGTAGGGGCATCTCATCAAACTACCAAAGGTGTTGCATTCTTTAGCAACTATCACAAGCCTAGACAAACTTCTTGGCGTCTTTAAAAATGGTGGGCCAATAATAGCCTATCTGTAAGACTTTGTGACCAGTCCTACAATCTGCAAAATGACCACCGCAAGACCCATCATGGCAAGCTTTTAGGATGTGAAAGACCTCATCTTCCCTAACACATCTTCGAATGTGAATATTGTTCCCCGTATGAAATAAATATCCTCTGATCCAAGAGAAACGAGTGCTACATTGTACTATTTGTTTCCTTTCATTAGGAGTTAGGTGGATGGATAATTTTTCCATTGCTAGTTAGTTTGTGACATCCACATACCCTGGTTTTTTCATAGTGACAAAAAATAAGTGTTCATCAGGAAACTGGCCTTCTACTGTTGCCAAGTCATTTGTCTTTGGTATTCTTGAAAGGAAGTCTGCCACTGGATTTTCTTTTCTTGGTCAATCTTTGATTGTTACGTCGAATTCCGGCAAAGGGATCAACCATCTTGTCACTCTTCCATTTGTAACAAGTTTATTAGCTAGATATTTAATATCAAAGTGATCAGTATACAAAACTACAGGTTATCCTGTTATATAATGTCTAGATTTATTGATAGCATAGATTATAGCCAAAAATTCCTTTTCAATCACAATATAATTTAATTCAATAGGAGATGGATTTTTGCTGATGTAGTATATTTCATATGGCTTCTTATCTGTCTCCTGGTTGAGAACTGCTCCAATGGCCATATCTGAAGCGTCAGATGAAATCTGGAAGGGAAAATCCCAATTTGGGCCGCGTAATACTGGGGCTGTTGATACTAGCCATTTTAAATCTTCAAAAGCAATGTCACATTTGTTAGTCCAAATGAAATTGATGTTTCCTATTAATGCATATAATGGTGCAACAACTTGAGAAAAAATCTTTATAAATCTTCTATAATATCCAGAAATTCCCAAGAAACTGTGTACTTTAGTTTGTGTGGAAGGTGTAGGTATGAAAAGAATTATCTAAATTTTTGCTGGATCTACCTGAATTCCAACTGCTGAGATATAGTGACCTAAGATGAGGCCCTCACTCATCATCATGTGGCATTTTTCATGGATTAAATAGAGCTTGGTAGCAATGCATCTTTGTAGAAATTTTTTGTAATGTTTGTAATGCCAGCTCAAAGTCATCTCCATAAGGTGTAAAGTCATCCATGTACACCTCAAGCCCTTCATTTATCAGATCTGAAAAAATGCTGAGTATAGCTCTTCGGAATCTGGCAAGTGCATTGTACAACCCAAAAGGTGACCCTCTAACAAATTGTCCCCCAAGGGTAGGTAAAGGTAGTTTTATCCTGGCCTTTAGGGAAAATTTGAATTTGATTGTAGCCGCTGAAGCCATCTAAGAAAGAAAAGATTTATTTTCCTGCCAATGTGTCCAAGACCTGGTCATGAATGGAAGGGGAAAATGGTCTTTTTGGGTTTCTTTATTAAGCTATCTATAGTCTACACATATACACCACTTTCCATTCTTTTTAGGCACCACTACTAATCGAGAGAGCCATTTGCTATCAGATATAGGATAGATGAAATTTACATCTAACAATTTTTGTAGTTCAACTTTAACAATATCTTTCAGGTGAGGGTTTAACCTATGTTTTGGTTGTCGAATCGGCATGGCATCTTTCTCTGTATAGATGTGGTGCATGCATAATTGGGGATCAATCCCTTTCATGTCTGGGTAATCCCATGTGAAAACCTCTTTATATTTTCTCAGAAGTTGAACAAGCTTCTGCTCCTGGTTAATAGTAAGGATTTTGTTAATATTTAAAGTTTTCCCTGGTTCAATTTCTTTGGTTTTTCTATTATAAACAAAATTTGTTGGTATTAACTGGTTGTTAATATATTTTAAGGGATCTTCTTCTATTTCATTATCGAGGACTGCTTCCATCATGCGACATTTTGGATGGGATACAACATCTGGTTAGTTAATGTAAGTGTTAATGATGTCATCTTCTATTTGATCCTTGAATTTGAGAGCATCTTCTATAGTTAGCGGTGATCTAATGTTTTCAGTTAGATATGATACATGTTGTTTTTTGGTTTTTATTATTGTTAAAATTCGCTGAGCTGGAGGATATAAGGCTAAATTATTCACATTGCTTCCTCTTGCTATAGTCATGATGCCTGTTCGAGAGCTTATGTAATCATCCGTAGTTGATAGCCAAGGTCTACCTAGAATTATGGGATGTCCATCGAGCTGGTTTCTAGAATTGATGATTAGAAAATCTGCTGGGTATTCCCAAGAATTTATAGACATCATTACATCCTATAATGTGCCTTCTGGTTTGACTACTGATTGGTCATCTAGTTCCAACAAGGTCGTGTTTGGGTCCAAGGATGTAATGCCAAGCTTTTGAAAAGTTGTTGTTGTAAGAATATTGATTTCTACTGCCAGGTCAACAAATGCATTGGGGAAGGAGCATCCATTTATTTGCACATGACTATAGGGTTTCCTGGGTCCTGATATTTTACAGTTGTTTCTCTACCTAATAGTAAATAAGATAAAGTAATGTCTACATTGACAGTTGGGGTTGCTTTTATTTTCCTCTTTCGATTTTTCATACACAATTCCTTAATAGGTTTTGAATAAATTGGAATGTCCTGAATAGCTTGGAGGAGAGGTATTTTTACACAAAAAAATTTCAATTCTCCGAGAAAATAAAATTCAGGATATTTGATTAAGTGGGGTATAATTAATATCTCTGGGAATGGTGGAGAAGATGTAATAGTTTGATCATGCGTTTTTTGTTTAACCAAATTCTCCACTTATGGTACCTATTCTACAACTAATTGGTCTTCAATTTGTATATTTTTATCCCCCTCTAATTGTATTATCCATCTAGACCTTAATTGAAGCTCAGTACACTCCCTCAACTCGGTTTTTCTTTGGTCCTTCAATAATTTGCACAGCTTGAACCGGTATGTTGTTGTGGTTCGGGTTGGGTTTGGTTGGGAGCTGTGGTTGTAGATTGGTCTAAGGGTTTTGTTGCAATGTGGGTTGAGGTAGGGGGATTATTCATGTTGGCTGGTTTGTAGGTCTTTGCGAGCTTGACTGCCAGATCTGGTTCTATGAAGTGGAGGGTGACCATTGAGATTGATATGCATTATTCTACTAGAATGTTGGGAGGTAAGAGGAATTTGGCCAATTGTTATTTTGATTTAATTGGTTGGGCCAAGATGGCATAGAGAATGGTTGTTGTGACCAATTGGAAAAAGGTGGCTAGTTCTGCCACATAGCTCCTGGGTATTGTTGTGAATTATATTGTAAGGGTTGAAAGAAAGAAGATGGATTAGTAGGCGTACCTATTTGTCATGGTTGCCATTAGTGACATTGATTTAGTAGGTAGACTAGTTATGTTTCTTCCTCTAGCTCCTTATAGATTGCTTTTAACCTTGGGAGTGATGGGCAACTTTCTGTGGCATGATATTTAGTACATATGGCATAGGTTTGCACCATATCCAGGGGGCACTCTTTGTGACTATGCTTCTTCCTGTATCTAGGACAAAATATCACTAAGTTTTTTTCTACCTCAGCCTACTTTTGCTTGGCTTGCATAATGTCTAATTGCATTCTCAGAGTTCCCAAAATATATGTTTCGAAATCCTCTAATAAGTTGCTAATTTTGGCATGAGTTATACCTCCACCAAAGATTTTGTTGTCCCTGGTGGTCATGTCACATTTTACTGGTTTCAATCTCGTACTACCTCTTGAGCACCCGATACACAATTTAATAATGTCAACATACTCTTGTTGATATATATCACCTTTACCCATAATGTTTAATGTCTCTATCCATTGTTTTTTCATCCCTTTAATCAATGTAGTTTTTAGCACATTATCAGGCAAAGGTAGAGTTGCATAGGGATACCACTGGATGTTATATTGAAAATGTTCCACATATTCTTCTAATGTTTCACTGGGTCTTTCTACCATTTCGAATATTTCGTCTTTCAATTCCACAGATCTGCAATAGTCCTGATATTGTTTAAGGAAAGTAGTTTTCATTTGAACCCAATCATTTATTGTGCCTCCATCTAATCCCATAAGCCAATGCAAGGCAACCCCTTTTAATGTAGAGGGAAACAACTTTAGTTTTTGGGGGTTGGTGGTATAATCATAATGCTAACATAATACATCGAATTAAAATAGGAATGCATCTGGATCTTTCGATGTTAGACCATGAAAGGTGGGAATATTTGGATTGGGATAGCTTTCATGGGTGTGTTGACAGTTGTGTCAATAATAGTATACTGTAATGTAGAGGTATGGGGTACTTACGGGTTGTTGGCCATTTGATCAAATATATGCTAGTACCCTTCCAGTATCTCTAGAGAGTTATTCCTAGGATGATTAGAAGGGGTGGAAATGATCTTAACAACACTCACTAGGTCTGGGATACTTGGTGTTCCTTGTTGAATTACTACCTGAGGGGATCTTGGCTCCTCTATTTGCCCTGTTTATCCTCCTCCTTCATGAATATTACAAGAATTACCTTCTTGTGAGGATATTGGGCATGAATTTTTAGTTTCTTGAAAACTCTACTCAATCCCTAATGTTTTGTTGTGGACCTCATCGTAGGCTACAAATGGTGAGCCTGTGGCCCGAAGGGAGATAGTAGGTTGTCTGGAAGTAACGTTTCTCGGACCTACTAATGGCTGAGATTTGGATTTCTTTAAGATGTCATCTATGAAATTTGATCGTCCAAGGGTCACTGGTCCCTTAGATCTGTTGGGTTTGGATAGTGGAATTGGATTGTTTTCAAGGTTTTTCTTCTTAGTCATTCATGCAAATAATTTAAATGTTTATCTCTACCCTAAGTTCCAAAAAATTTTGCTAGAAAGCGGGCGGGGGTGTAGGCATTTTACGTTCTCCATACACAAGTTCTTACCTTTCATTTTTAATACCCATTTCTCTCTCAACAAACAAGCATCAAATACCTACTTTAGTTTCCTGTAATTGTGCTGAAAAATGGGTGGAGGAGGAAGCACTTTACTTGCTTGTTACATAGATTCTTACCTTGAATTTTCAATACCCAATTATTCTTCAACAACAATCATTAGATGTACATCATTCTTAGAAATGGCTACACTCTCCCCAGCAATGGCACCAAAATGTTGGTTGATAAAAGGTACCTTTCCAAACTCCTAATTATCCTCACATTAATTATCAATCTAGGCAAGTCTTCTTATTTCAAGAGTTTACACAGTATGTGGCTGCTATTTAACTCAAAGAGTAATGTTTGTAAATTATAGTATAGATCTTTTAAATAGAAGATTTAATGGATGCATATAGTAAATTCCAATTTCAATTAAAGAAAACTCAATCCTTTAACAAAATCAAATCTTACATTCATCAAAGTAACAACAACATCAATTGAGAGTATAGTAGTGATAACTCATCCCTCTTTAACTAATTTAATCTAAATCAAAGCCAGTCTTCAATAAATAATCTAAACAACAAATGATTATCAATCTGAGAGTTTCAACACCGATAGTTAATACTCTTTACAGTTGATTATATCAAGCGGAATATTTATCTAAGTAGATTGATCCGAAATGAAAGTAAATTGAATCAATGAGAATACTACAAAACATATAAAGTAAAGAGATCATGTCAACACTAGAAAATAATAAACAGCGAAGCTATAAAATCACAGAAAGCAAAAATACTATCAAACCATCACACTTGCAAGAAATGGAAATGTATGACACAAGAAAAGCAATTGAATCCACCAGAGGTCATGCCCTTAGCTGCTAGTGAACACTTCTACGTTACTTCAGGAAATGTGAGGGAACAAAAACTTTAATTATATATTAACCATAAAACTTAATGAGCATTACAATATATTTGTGTTCTTCTCGACAACGAGAGTTTGTAATTACAATTACAATTTCAATAATACAACAATTCCTCCTCTTCCTTCTTACAAAACATCTACTTTTACAATAGCAAGGCATAAAAAGATAAATGATAAATGCAATCCCTTAGGATCTCTCAATCCTAAGGGAATCACAGTAGTTTTCCAACTTCAGACATCATTTCCTATCTTGCGCTGGTTCTTCTATTTTGCTTTTGGCATTATCTATAACCATCGTGTTCCTTAACTTGCCGATTTTTGTTGTTCCTTCATAGGGAATAGTACTTGTCCCTTTTGTTGGTTTCTTGCATTAAGAAAGGTAATAATTAGCTAAGTTGTAGCTACAGATAATTCCTTTATTTCTTACCATAATTCCTTAATAGACTAGTTCATTAAGATATAGAAAAGATAAGAATAAAGGAAAAGGATGATGAGGTTAATAATAAATGCATACCTTTTCCATGACTCAACACCCTGAAGATGTCATTGAAAATGAATGTCTGCCAGGAGATGTTAAGGAGGTTGAGATGATGTAGCACAATCATCTTGATCAGGGAATAGTGATAGAAACTACTCATCTGTTGGGGGTATGGATTTTTCTATACAATATAGGTCATCTTCTCAATGTTCCTAAATAAGAAATAAGGGATGCCCAACATTTTCACTCTTGTAAAATGCATAAGAATCCTAATGTGATAGGTGCACAATGTAGAAAATTTGCCCTCACATGTGAAATATTTCATAAAGATCCTCATCACAGGGGCACATTTGTCTTAAGGGAACTTGGAAGGAAATGTCCTCTTCTTTTCATTTTTATACATATATTTGATGTGTGGCTCATAATAGTGCTCATCCAAATCTTGTGCCTTATGCCATTTCTCCCCCACATTTGGAATCCTTGTAGCATCAACAATGGTGGAGGATGAAACTGTAAATGTCACTCTAGCAAGAGTTACCTTGTTATCATGGAGATTGGCTACGAAAATCTCGGTCATCTCAGGATGATGTTGAATTCTTTCCACCTACTGACAAAACTCATAACACCCTAGATGCATGAAACAAGTGACAACCATATGAGAAGCCTATAACTCTTTGATGTTTAATGGTTCCTCTCTAATAATTCTACCTCCCTTATGTGGTTTTCTCTAATGCTGAGCTTCATCTCCCAAACTTTCACTGCCACTGTTTTCCTCCTCCTCATAGTATCTATCCTCTTTGTCCATTTTTGTCAATTTTTGAAGCTGTGTAACCCTAGAGAATGTAATGAAGGAGTGAGTATTGGTGATTAGGGATAGGAGAAAGGGAGATGAACTTATGTGGTGTTATATGGAATATATATAATATGACAATGAGAGGGAGGGTATTTTTCTTTGATAGGGATTGTTTAGTAAAGAGGATTTTAGGATTTTTATTTGGGGATAAGGGAATAAGGGATATGGAGGGATTTGTTTAAGGGAATATGGTTCAAAGAATAGCTGGGGGGATTTATAGGAGGGATTATGGTTTCAAGTAATGAGTGGAGGGATGTATAGGAGGAATTAGGGTTTCAAGGAATGGGTGGAGGGATGTATAGGAGGGATTTGTAGGCAATCCATGGTTTGATTTTTGAAATAGAAAACCAAATTCAGACTGATGAATTGAATGTGAAGAGGATAGATTAGATATTACACTTGTTTATAGGCTATAAAATGAAATTAACATGTTTGAAGTGGCTGACAAAGTGTTTTGGCACTTACTGGCCCTACGTGCAAAACTTCGGCTTTACGCTCAGCGCCATTAAAATTGCACTGGAGAAACTGCCCTATGTGCAATGCTCCACTCCTATGCACAACACTCTGGCCTCTGTGAGCAACGACTCCTCTAACTGCTCTGTGCATAGTGCCCTATCTCATATGTGCATGTCTCTTCTTCCTAGACACTATTTGGCCTCAATTACCCTCTCTCCTTCAATGCTTTTCTTTCTCTTTGTCAAATGAGAGTGATGAGTTTGGGAAAGGAGTGTGACATCTTATATAGAGATTGATTTTTATTTTTCATTAGAAAAACCCACTTTCTAATGTTTTTGGGAACTTTTCTTCTTTCCTCCAAATCTTTGTTTAATACCTTTCTCTCGTTGTCTCTTTTTAGGTGGATGATTCTCAGATTGAACTAATTTTTTCAGTGGTTTCATTTTCTTATAGCAAGGAGAAATATTTGGGGCAGCTAGGAACACTTATTACATAAAATGTATTGAATTACATCAAGAGAATATAAATCAACTAAAAATACTCTGTTTTCATCTCAAAGACATGTTTTTGAGATGAAATTTACATTAGTGAAAAAATATATTTATACAATCATCATGAATTATTGGAAATTATTCTTTGTTTATTGCTCATCCTCATACCTTTATTGCCCTTTATTCACACTTGAACTGATGCTCTCTGAACTTGGAAATGAACCGTAAGACCTAATGGAAAAACCTTGGAAATGAACCCTAAAACCTATTGTAAAGACAACTACCTTAACACCTAAAGTAACATATTTAAAACCTCAACAAAATACAAGATGGAAATGGGTCAACAAATTTACCTCATGAGGGAAGATTTTATTTTCTGAGAAAAATACAACCATTAGTGGATCATTTTAACATGGCCTAATGGAATGATATAAAATTTAGTATGAGACACCTAAGATGAAAATTCAAAGAGTAGATTTGATCCCTGATGGAAGTATGCATATACTGACACTAACATTGGCCTTACTGGGGATGGAAGCTCCTTAGAGGTTTCAAAAACACCATAGACTAAGTGCCTAGCCGATTGGGCCAATACGGTCAAACAAATGAAAGAGTAAAATATTTTTTGAAAATTTTGAAGAATGATGACTTGATACAAACTGAAAACTGACTCACAACTGACTCGAAACTGACTCAAAAACCAACTAAACTCAACACAATAATTTAGGCTTTATATCCTTCACTTCGGGCCCCAAGCCGAAATGACATTGTACTTCAAATCTTGCAAAGAAATCAAACTAGTATTTACAATGAGAGTGAAGCAACTACAACAAAGTGCATCGGAAATAGTAGTGTTGCAGGAGCCTACCATTCACTGGTCCTCCTGAGTATTCTTGACCATCCATTTCCTTTAATAAAAATGCATTTTGTCCTCGATCAGCTGAGATTTTATATGGTCATTTCCATAGATTGTCAAACTTACCATGCTTTCCTTTTTCTTCATTTCGTGCATCCCATCGGAACACTACATCTTCCCGCTAAAACTTTTCTTCCTTGGTTTTGTGGTCATAAATCTTCTTTACCTTCTCTTGCAGCCATAAAGTATTTTGAGAAACCTCTTCTCTTGTTTGTGGAAGGTTAATCATTTGATTAATCTAGTGTTTAATATCATCTTATTCACTGCCAACTTCCTGCAATAATCTCGTGACCAGGACTGCAAAGGATGTGGGAAACATTGTATCAGTACAATAAACCAACTCAAAAGGTGACATACCTATTGATTTCTTACTTCTCACTCTGTCATCCCACAAAGGATTGACAAGTTTCCGATACCAATATTTTTTGTTTGCTTCCAACATCTTCTTAATAATGTTCACCAAGGATTTATTTGAAGACTCAGCTAGTCCATTGCCCTGTGGGTAGTATGCCATGGAATGACCGAATGTGATATTGTATTTGTTGCAAAACTCAATCATTCTCTTTGACATAAATGTTGATGCATTATCTATAATAATCTTGTGAGGGAAACCAATATGGGACAAGATATTGGACTCCAAAAAATGAATGATTACTGTGTCCATAGCTTGCCTTGTCGGAAATTCTTCAATCAACTGGTGAAGTAATTGGTAGCTGTCAAAATACATCTGTGTTGTGCTGATGATGTAGGATGAATTTAACCTATGAAATAAGCCCCCCACTGCTGGAAATGTGTGTTTACTACAACCAGCTTTAGAGGAAGAGGAGCAACTTCCTTTCTCCTAGAAAAACTTGACATTCATGGCAGCTCATGGCTATAAAAACAAATATGGCCAATAATATTCTGCTCTCAAAACATTATTAGTTGTTGTTTTCCAAAACAAGTGACTGCCACAATCTCCTCTATTGAAATCATTCATTACCTATTGAGCTTCATCTTCAACCAAACAATTAAAGAGAACCCCTCATAGATCGTTCTAATAGAGAGCACTCTCTAAAAAGAATTTTGTAGACTTTAATTTTAGTGATCTACCTTTACTTTTTCACATTCTAGGAGGAGGAGAAAGATGCTGAAGAAAATATACTATATCAGTATACCAAGGTGAGTTGAGAAACATCCCTGATACCTGAATGAGTGTGCCACCTCCTTCATCATCTGACATTACTGCAATGAGATTTGTGTCTAGAGCATGAAGATTTGAGACAACCATGAATTTTACCAAGCCTTGAACTTTGATTAGTTTTGAGGCTTAATCTCAAGATCATACTCCAACATCATTGCTATCCACTTACCTCTTCTTCCCTTTGGATCAGTTTGCATGAGGACATCTTTGACAGCTACGTTAGGAACATATGCTATGGTATGTGAATGTAGAACGTAAACTCGGAAATCCTTCAATGCCTTTATAAGAGCTAAAGCTTTCTTTTCAATGATGTTATAGTGCAAAGAAACATCTCTGATAGTCCAACTAAAAAATGCAATGGGTTGTTCCACCTGATCCTTCTTTTGCATCAACACTGCAACCAAAGTGTTCTCAGATGCAAATGAAAATATAATAAAATCATGAGTATAATCAAGACTGATCAAAACCAGGGCTATGTTCAAAGCAAGATTTACCAAGTTGAAATATTTCATGGCATGCTCGGTCCATTTTACATTGTTGTTCTTCTTCAAAATATTAGTTAACTCACGTAAATGCTCGACTAAATTTGGTATAAATTTGCTTAAGAAGTTCATCTTACCATTGAAACCTTGAATTTCCTTTTTGTTGCCTGGAAAGTCTATTTGATTGATTACCTCCAACCTTGAAGGATCAATGAAAATGCCATCTTTAGAAAATATATGACTGAGGAGTTTACTTTCCTCCATGGCAAAAAGACTCTTCTTTGGATTTAAAGAAATCTCGAACTCCCTGCATTTCTGAAAAACAATCCTTAGGTGGTGTAAATGCTCATCACCAAAACCAAAAAATATTGTCAAGTAATCTAAATAAACTACCAAGAAGATATCCTTCCCGTTAGCAAAATCTATATCGATTGCCCACTGAAAAGTGGCTCTGGCATTCTTCAGCCCAAATGGCATCTTGGCATAATGAAAATTTCCACAAGGTGTTGTGTGGGAAGTTTTGTCCTGGTATTTTTCATGCAACAAGGTCTAATTATAACCTGAGTAACCATCGAGTAGTGACATCTGTGATGCTCCAAATACTCTTTGCAAAATATGGTCCATCCTAGGAAGAGGGTAATTATCTTTCAAGGATACTTTATTCAGGTTCCGGAAATCAATGCACAACCTTATCTCTCTGGTATTTTTTCGTACTAGGATGCAAATTGAAATCCAATTAGAGAATCTAACTGGAACAATGATACGAGCTTTAAAAAATTTATTTACCTCTTTCTCGATGGATGGAAACAACTTTGGATTGATTCTCCTCAACTTTTTTCTAAAAGGTTTTTGATCGAGCTTGATAGGAATAGTATGCTAAGTGATGTTTTTGTCATATACCTTCAAATATAAGTAATCCCAGGCAAAAACATCAGAAAATTTAGAAAGAAACTTAACACACTTAGCCTTCGATTTGGGAGATAATGTTTTTGATAACTTTACAAGCATGGGCTAGTCTACTATCCCAAGGTTTACATCTTTAGCTCCCTTTTCAGTACGAAGCAACGTTGGTTTTATCCCCACTTCATCTTCAACAAACAAATCCTCTAAAGGTATAAGAGCTCTAGGAATAACATTATCCTTCAGTTGTAAAACATCCATTTGATTTGCCTCAATGTATTGTTCATTAGAATCGCAGGCATCGTCAATGAAAACATTCTTAAACTTCCCTTCATTCTGCAAAAAAAAATTAATTTCATTTTCATCCCAGAAAACTTACCAATATCTCATATTATCAAGAACAGTAGGACTATGTTTGACATGAATTCCAAATTTATTGCTAGAATTCATTGGAATTTTCAAATTACTTGCTGCTATAGCAAGTGAATCAATAATGATATTTTTACTTCTCGGCACCAATGTCAAGGTGTATTCTGGAAACATTTTCAAGATGTCCAAGACTGTGTTCCTGTAAGCTCTCATCTGTAGATGCTTCGCTTGATATTCTCCTTTTACTTGTTTATTCACTACCTATCATTTGCCATAAATAGAAATCCTTTTCGTACCCAGCTTCTTCAAAAATTTTAGATCTGTAATCAATACCTCGTACTCTACTTCATTATTAGAGCATTCAATAGCTAATTTATAGGAACACACTCTAACATTACTTGGGACTTTGTCTGGCTAAAAAACATGACCTCAAATCTAAATTCCAATACTTGCACCATCAAATTTCATGCTCCAAAGGCTTGCTTCATCTTCCAGATGTTGGAATTATGCCTTAGTTTTGATCTTACTTTGCTGGTTACTTCACTTTTATGCTCTTCACTGAATTTCTACTCTTGTGGAGGGTGCTTAGAAGGAATTGCGATTTTTTCCTTTTCTTGATTAATAACTGCTCTAAAACTCTTAGACATTTCTGGTACATCATCTACTACGAGCCGAATATTTACATCATTTAATCCACTATCAGTGTACAAAGAAAAAGACTTTAAATCTATATGTATAGAATTTATCAGATGATTTATGGGCTTCTCTTTACTAGTGATCATATACTTCATCTTCTTTTCATGGTACAACTTCCTCAATTAACTGAAAATAGGGATTGTAGCGTAAGAGAAGTCAAGTTATAAAGTGCCTTTGAGTTTGGCTCCCCACGATCTAGACAACAACATACCAAATCGAGGTGGTATATCAGCTACTACCACATCCATCAAGGCATTTTTCACTGGGATTTGATTTAAAGAAACAACCAAATATTTGATGAGACCAAGGTAGTTAACTCTACCAGAATCAAATGAGTACAAATCATGATATTTTCGGGTGATATCGAGGAAATTTTTTTTCCATGATTGTCTTGGGCATCAAATTGTGGGAAGCTTTGGAATCAAGCATAACATTATGAAGAATATACTCATGCAGTCTAAGAATTAAACAAAAGGGTGAGACTTCGCTATCATCTAGATGACCTTCTATAGCAGGACCAAAAATAAGTTCAGTGTGATCATCCTCAACATTCACCATGTTAGACAAAGGATCAATTTGTAGTGTTCTAGATACAAGATGTTTGTAATGGCTATTCTTAAAAAGCTCAGTCAAAGGGATGGACACTTTCAATTTAGCGATTTCAATTTCTAAATCAAAAGACGTGTCTTTTTCTACCTCTTTCACACTGATGTCTCTCTTATCTGTTTGATCCTTCATTGCACTATCCTTGTGTTGATTGTCTTTCTCTTTTGCAGATGCACTTGTTGATGGATGATTTACCTTGTTGGAATTCTAATCGGCAAGATCCTTTTACCTTTTCTGATTGTTTGGGGGATCATTCTTCAATTGAACATCCTTCCTCTTCTTAATAGGATTAACATGTACATCTTTTATCCTCAAAGGATATTTCCTTTGGTATATGCTCAAAGCATTCATGTAACAACGCTGATAATAATTAGACTTAGCCTCTAAAACAACATCATTTGCAAATATGTAGTCTTCATCCTTTTGAATGTTAGAACTTTCTAGATACTCTTCATCTTCGGTTAGAAATAAAGGCATACCATCAGCAATGAAAAAGTGATTTATTTCAATTAGCGAATCTTCCTCATCTTCTTCTTCCACTCCTTGAACATAATTTTGATGTAAGGGAGTTCTGATTTGTTGTTTTTATTGTGTTGGTTGTTTTGGTGTTTGTTGTTCTCTCTGCTTGATTCATAATCGGGCTGCTGCTGCCCTCTAAAGTTTGGGTTCTGGATCTAAGGTTTAGGTCTATCTGTGATGGACAACCAGTCAACCATCATTTCCATTGTTCGAATCAATGTATCCATTTTAACATCTAAAGTAGATGCTTCTTCTTTTACAGTCACTCTTTTCTCTTATCTCATCCTCGCTCGTTTGGCCAACAAGTTCGCTTTTATGCTCAGAACATTCTTTTTCATGTATTCTAGAGTTGTAGGGTCATGTTCACGCAACTGATATGCCATATCAACATCAAATCCATCTGGAAACTTAAGAAAAGCCAATCCCTGTGGTGGTTTGACGTTTGTAGGGATATCATTGTACACTGCATTAAATCTTACACAATAGTCTTGCACACTCTCACCAACATTTATTTTGATGTTCTCATATTTAAACAGAATCTAAAGGGGATTTTTCTTCACCTCCCACCGTTTTAGGAAATTCCTATGGACGATGGGTAAAGTAGTGATAGAGGCTGCTAGTGGGGCTCTTAACCATTTCCAAACTTCTCCTCTAGAACTTTGTACAAGCTGCCTCATCATCACATGTTCAATTTCAACTTCATGGAGGTCAAAGAAATCATTCATCTTGTCTATGTGTTGTTCAGCTATAATGGTTTGGGTGCCATCAAAGAAAGGTATTTTGGTTTGAAAATCAGTGGGCATGGCACCAGGATTTTGAGGTAAAACAAGTGGTGCATATCGGTCAACCATAACTGGAGGTGGGGAAGGTGATGGAGTTAGAGAAAGGATTGGGGTACTTAGTATACTCAAAGGGGGATTAATGATAGCTTGAGTAGTGTGAAGAATCTACAAAGAAGAAGGCATTGGGTAAGGGATTGTTTGGGTGGAAGTAGATTTAAAGGAGATATTTCGAAAATCAAAAGATGGCCTATGAGTCTTATTTTGCACCCTAGTTTTTAAGTTTGAAGAAATGCTTCGCAACTGAACAAGAGTATGAATAAGCTGTGACCCCAATTTACTTTGTGGAAATCAATCTTCAATGAGGTTATCAAAATATATAGAGGAATCAACAGCTATCTGATCAATCCAACTTAAATATTTACTGTGAAATAATATTTGCTCAAAGTTAACATCAAACTCAAAGTCTTGCAAAGTGTCTAACCTTCCCGAGAGTGAATTAACACGAGGAATGAAATCCTCACTTGATTATTCTTAGGCTAAAATGAATTTCTCTCCAAATTTCTTATATTTTTGCCCAATTTTATGAGGATCATTGACAATGGTTGGAGGATTCGATTCTGGATTGGATCTGCTGTACATTCGAGAATCTATTATGCCTAATTTCAAAATCTTATATGTTGCTTTACAACTTTCTAATTCAGCCTAGTAAATTCTAAAACTCATCATCCACAAGCTTAAGAATTCAAAGGAAACATCTTACTGGGGTGATTAATATTTTGTTCCCCATTATGGTCGCTAGTATGTTATCACCTAGATTGAATCTCAGGCTGAAGGAAGGCAATGCCAGAGTAACCACAAACTGTGCTTAGCCAAGTAGCTAGCCATACTAGGGTAGGTGAAGGCTCTCTCCATAGAGATCTCAGCCAAGATGACTACACCAAGAAAATCATATTAGGCTAGGTATAGTAGCACAAATTTTTATTTGATTTTGAATGGTTTTGCTGGATCAGGGGGAGCCAGACAATTAGGGCAAGGAAATTAGGTCCAAATTGTAGGGTGTGCAATGGAGCAAGGTAGGCACAATGATTATAACCTTAGGGTTTTATGTATGAGGTGAAAATACAGGTGAGGAGTTAGGAAGGGAATGTAAACCTCATGGATTCTTCCAAAACCGAAGGAAACACAGACTGTGAAATGTCTACCCAAAACAGACCATAGAAGTTATGGATTATACCTTTCTGACTTCTATTCACTCACATAAAGAACATGAAATGATGAAATGGAATCAAAAATACATTCTAACACATGAAAATATAATAAAAAATTAACTGAGCATCATAAAACATGGATCCGAAAGAAATTGCTGCAATGTTTCATTAATCTGCTGCTATAACTGATACAAAATGATGTCTATCAAAGCCTAAGCATCCAACTGAGTCCAACCTTTTACAATAAGAGAGAAGAAGAAGATGTAGAAATTGATTCAACCTCCTCCCATCCTCAGGCATCAAATCCCTAAGATGAGGAGCTAATCTAGCCAAAACTGAACAAGAAACTCGAATCTAGGCATCCTAACAACTTGCCTCTAAAAGTGAGGAAACTGATTCATTTGTCCTCAAGATGACTTTTAATCTAATGAATCTACCTTCTAGTGCTTATTATCCATCATATTTACATGCCTAGTAATCATTCACATTAATAAAACACCATCTATGAGAGGAAACCCAAAATTACAGTCAAGGCACAATGAAATAGACAATCAACATAATTTTTGTCATATGCGCAATGCGCAAGCTCTATGCACTGTGCTTTATGTAGGTCAATTTTGTTGGCCTTCCGAGTGTCCAAATTGAGCTCATTATAGCTCATTGGAAATCTATTCAAGTATTATTTCTGGAACATATTGAATTTCTTCATTTGAAGCTCATCTGACCCTTCAAAAATTGATTCTCCTAAGACTTCATCTGTGTGTCCAAAAAAGGGAAGAAAGGTCATTGTTTGGGTGTTTTTAACCTTTTGGTTGACCAGTTCTACTCTAAAAGCTTAGAAACTTCTCAGGGTGCATTTACTCATCATTCTGAATTGAAAAATTTTTACCATTCCCTCATTGGATGCCCCTATGAAAAGCGCAACGCAAGTGGCACTGCGTATAGAGACAAAATTTCTGTCAAAAATTGCCAAATTCTTCAAAAGGAAAAAATTCTTCAACACTTGCTCAAAATTTGTGGAAAATTCAACCATTAAGTATCATGATCAGCCAAGGAAGATTCTGAAAGCAACCTAAGCCTATCATCCTCCCTTTTGCCTTTGAGTGCTTGTTTTAGCCTTGTTTTCATTCGCTTGACCCTTATGTTGCAAATCTTGTTCTAGGTCCTATAATGGCGAGCCACATGCCTCATGATTCCATTGTCCCTATTGGCCTTTTGGCGTAGCTTCTCCAAATTCAAGTTGACCCTATCAAGCCATGTTTCTCCATCCTTCTCAATTCTTTGTTTTGCAGTCGAGGTAGTCGGTGTGTCTTCCTCTTGCATTGCTCATTTTCCCTTGTTGCTTTGCCTCATTGATTTGAGAAGTTCTAGCTCCATGACAACTTGTTTGTCACTTAGCTGCTTTTTCTCTTGATGAAGGTATGAAATGAAATATTTAGCTCTTGCCAAGTTGTCCATCAGTGCTTGTATCTGTGCATGTTTTTCCCTTATGGTGATGTTTTCGTTTGTTGTGTCATTTTGAGCCTCCAAGTCAACTATGTCAATGCCATGATGGATGTGTGGTTGTTCTGGTTCCTCATCTT
The DNA here is from genome assembly GCA_000404065.3 of Pinus taeda. Taxonomy (NCBI): domain Eukaryota; kingdom Viridiplantae; phylum Streptophyta; class Pinopsida; order Pinales; family Pinaceae; genus Pinus; species Pinus taeda. The sequence continues at coordinate 62,879 of APFE031611699.1, forward strand.
CCATCAAATCAAAATCCCTTTCCTCCTCCTCATCAAGGCTTTCCTCTAGCACCTTTTCTTTCCCTTTATGTAGTTGTTACACCTGTTGTACCTGTTGTGTTGATGAATGAGGCAAGGTCCCTTTCACATTTTGTGGAGCAAGAATTTTCCTATGAGTTGATGAAGAAGTAAAGGCCCCTTCCACATCAAGTGGAGTAAACACTTGCCTAGCTGCCACAAACAACTTTCTAGCCCCTCTATGATAAATCTTGTAGGTTTTTGGCTCCTCAATAGCTTTAGTCTCTTTAACTTTCTTATGTTTCTTTACTTTGGCACTACTGGAAGTTCTTTCTTCTTCTTGAGGCACCGATGGAGGAATCTAAGAACCCCTGAAGATGTCATTGGAAATGAATATTTCCCAGGAGATGTTAAGGAGGTTGAGATGATGTAGCACAATCATCTTGATTAGTGAATAGTGATAGAGACTACTCATATGCTGGGGGTATGGCTTTTTCTCTACAATGTAGGCCATGTTCTCAATGTTCCTGAATAAGAAATAAGGGATGCTCTACATTTTCACTCTTGTAAAATGCATAAGAAGCCTAATGTGATAGGTGTACAATGTAGAAAATTTTCCCTCACATGTGAAATATTTCATGATGTTCCTCATCATAGGGGCATATTTTTCTTCAAGGTACATGAAAGGAAACATCGTCTTATTTTCATTTTTGTACCTAGATTTGATGTATGGGTAATAATAGTGCTCATCCAAATCTTGTGCCTTATACCATTTCTCCCCCACATTTGGAATCCTTGTAGCATCAACAATGATGGAGGATGAAACTGTAAATGTCACTATGGAAAGAGTTACCTTGTTATCATGGAGATTGGCTACAAAATGCCTGGTAAGCTTAGGATGATGATGAACTCTTTCCACCTGCTCACAAAAGTCATAACATCCTAGATGCTTGAAACAAGTGATAGTCATATGGGAAGATTGTAACTCTCTGATGTTTGATGGTTCCTCAATGATAATTTTTCCTCCCTTGTGCGGTATTATTTGATGCCGATGTTCATCTCCCAAACTCTCACTTCCACTATTTTCCTCCTCCTCATAATCTCTATCCTCTTTTTCCATGTTTGTCAAATTTTGAAGCTGTGTAACCCTAGAGAAGGTAATGAAGGAGTAAGTATTGGTGATTAGGGATAGGGGAAATTGAGATGAACTTATGTCATGTAGGCTGGAATATATATAATATGAAAATGAGAGGGAGCATATTTTTTTTTGATTGGGACTGTTTAGTAAAAGGGGGTTTATGATTTTGCTTTGGGGATTAGGGAATAAAGGATATGGAGGGATTTGCTTGAGGGAATAGGGTTCAAGGAATAGGTGGGGGGATATATAGGAGGGATTAGTGTTTCAAGGAATGACTGGAGGGATGCATAGGAGGGATTAAGGTTTCAAAGAATGTGTGGAGGGAGGTATAGGAGGGATTTGCAAGGAATCTAGGTTTTGATTTTCGAAATAGCAAACAAACTTTAAACTGATGATTTGAATGACAAGAGGATAGCGTATATATTACACTTTGTTTTTTATAGGCTATAGAAGGAAAAGAACATGTTTTAAGTGGATGACAGAGTGTTTTGGTACTTGTTGGCCCTATGTGCAGCGCCACCTATAGCTGTGTAGCGCTCCAGCTCTATGTGCAACTCTGTTGAAATTTGCACTGGAGAAACTGCCCTATGTGCAATGCTCCACTCCTATGCACAACGCTCCAGCCTTTGTGCACAGTGCCTCCTCCAACTATTTTGTGCATAGCACCTTGTCTCCTATACACAATGCCTCTTCTCCTTAGGCACCAATTGGCCTTAATTCCACTCTCTCCTTCAATGCTTTTCTTTCTCTTTGTCAAATGAGAGTGATGAGTTTGGAAAGGGAGTGTGGTAGCTTATATAGAGATTGATTTTGATTTTTCATTAAAAAATCCACTTTCTAATGTTTTGGAACCTTTTCTTATTTCCTCGAAATCTCTCTATCTTTCTCTAATACCTTTCTGTCATTGTCCATTTTCAGGTGGATGATGCTCAAATTGAACTAATTTTTTCAGTGGTTTCATTTTCTTATAGTAAGGATAAATGTTTGGGGCAACTAGGAACACTTATTACACAAAAAGGATTGAATTACATCAAAAGAATATAAGTCAACTAAAAATGCTCTGTTTCATTTTAAAAACATGTTTTTGAGATGAAAATTACATTAGTGACAAAAGATCTTTATACAATCATCATAACTTATTAGCAATTATTCTTTTTTATTGGTCATCGTCATACCTTTTCTTCCCTTTACTCACACTTGAAATCATGCTTTTTGACCTTGGAAATGAACCCTAATACCTAATGGAAATATGTTGGAAATGAACCCTAAAGCCTAACAGAAAGACAAGTGCCTTGAAACCTAAAGTAACACATTTGAAACCTCGACTAAATACAACATGGAAATGTGTTAGCAAATGTACCTCATGAGGGAAGAGTTCATTTTCTGAGAAAAAAACAACCATTAGTGGTCCATTTTAACATGTCTTAATGGAATGATCCAAAATTCAGTATGAGACACCTAAGATGAAAATGCAAGGAGAAGATTTGATCCTTGATGTAAGTGCCTTAAATAAATTCTTATTTCATTAACCATAGTTTTAATTATGTAATTAGGTTCTGAGCATTTCATAGTTAACATGTGAGTGTGGTTTCATTGTAGTCAAATTTTACTTGTATTAAAATTCAATTTGATTGATTTAGATTGAGATCAAAATTGTTTATTTTCATTATGTACTTAATTCATAAATAGGAATTTGATATTAGTTTATGTTAGTTGCTCTGATCTTGCATTACCTGCACTCACGCCTCTAAGTATTACAACCACAGATTGATAATTCGACGTTGGATTTATAATACATATAATTTCCCCAACATTTCTTGCACCATTTCTAGGTATTTGAAAAAGGCATTACAGAATATTTTCTTTCACAAGTATTTTTGTGTGATCATAGTTGCATGGAAACTAGAGGGCAAAGAGTGTATAGTAAGACGTCAGTGAAGAGCCATGCATCCACTATGGTGGGGTTGGTATAAATTTTGGTTGTCGATGTGAGAGAGGTTTCAAGCTTGGTAACTTTTATTGTAATTAGTTTTAATTCATTTAGATTAAAAATACAAGCTCTTGAAATATAAAACATTTTGGGGTGCTATAAGAACCCCTTTGTACAAATCTATGTTGTGAGAAAGGGATTATAAACCAACATGAGAAATACAGGAACAATCGAGAGCTTGAAGAATGTCCTTTGAAGAACTTTCTCAAATCCTAGCAGTAGCTGGGGTATCTTCCTCTCGCAAAGAGTTCATCGTGGCCGCATTTAGGAAGTTATATATTTCTCCACAACTCGAAAAAGATTTGGAAGTCTCCCTTGATTTCTCTTGTTTATCTACCAAGGATATCGATCAATCATGTACTAAATCTAATGAGGAGCATCTAGATGAACCTGAGATCGAAGAAATTTCACCATGCCTACTAGCAAGCCTTTTATGCATTCCAGAGACCAATTATCCAAGTTTTCATGGAAATATCCAAGAGGACTTTCAGAGTAGTCCAAATGAGGAAATGAGCTAATATCACCATGATTACATCAAGCATTAGTTCCAGTTCACACTCTAGTTAAAGTATCACTCTCATCTTCAAATAATATTTTTGTCACATCTTTCGAAGCTACCCATTTTTCATGCACATGTACCTTCTAATGTTTATATAATAAATTTGAGCATGAATATATCTTTGCACTTTATCCGCAAATGGATTCACTGGAAGTTCTGTTTCACATGAAGGAGGACACCTTTTCTTCATTGTAGTAGGAAATTTAGTATTGTAAATAAATAAATGAAAATAGTAAAGAAAAAAATAAGTCCTCTTGTGAAAACTAGCTTGTTTGGCTCAACTAGACAGGGACTTTGCTTGAAAAATAGGTAATTGGTAGGCAAGGTTCCCAATAAACTTTGTAAATTTGTATGAGTTCTTCAAATCATGTGTCTTTCAATTCATTATGCTTATAATCGCGTTGGGTGATGTGGGATTCCTTAAGGCCCACCTGCCAACAAGCTTTGTCCCACTGACATCAACAAATTATCTCGGACCAAGGATAGGGTTAGATAAGGTACCTAGGAGCTTGCATGCCTTAATGGAAAGTATCTTGTCATCTACTAAGGAAATAAATCAGTGTTTCTTGGTGGATGAATTATGTAGTCCATTCGATTTGAGAATTCCATTCATGGCTAGTATAATGTACCTAGTTCCTTGATTCATGTTGACATGAAAGGTGGGATATCTCGCATGGTTAATGACATCCTCAATGGTCGGTAATCCAATGATTCTTTCTTATGTTCAACATCGACACCATTTATTCACATATGCAAGATTGCACATGAGTGTGTAGTGGGTAAAGACTATATAGTTTTTAGAGTTCAACAAAGGTTTGTAGTAGTTTGGACTTTGTATTAGAATTTCCATTGTCATTTGTAGTAGCACTCACCTTTCCTCGGTTTTTGGGGACATACAAATCCTTAGGCATGGGAAAAAGGGGACCTTAATTTTATCCTTCACCTCTTCAATTTATCCTTCAAATCTTTAGTTCATCCTTCATCGATTCAATTTATCCTTCAAATCTTCAATTCATCGTTCAACTCTTCAGCTCATCCTCCATCCTTCTTCAGCAGGTCAAATTAGCAGTCACATTAGCTCCAGTAATTCCGTCATTCACTTTATCCTGCCACATCGAGAACATTAACAACAAAGGTAAAAATTGAGGTAAAGTTGGCTTAAGATTGTTTAATTCATTAGATATTGAAGAAATATTTTATGATTAACCAACACATATTACATATATTTTTTCCCATATACCCTCCGTTCGCAAATTCATCATTCATAATAAAATGCATGCTACTCTAATAAGGCCATAATCATGAAAACAAAATTATGATGTTTCATGTAAACAAAAGTAGTAACTATAGTGCTTTCCCCTCCTAAATTCACACATATTATCCATTGAATGTATCCAATAGAGGATAAAGTCATTAATGCCTTTCATAAAAGAACCATCCATAAGCATTGGCCTCACAAAAATAGAGTACGAAAGCACCTATTTTACCATCTCCATCACCACCTCATCTCCTCCAATATTTCCATTACCACCTATCATCACATTCACCATTTCCTCCTACCATATATATTATTTATTCTCAATTTGTATCACTCTCAAAATCAAATCTATGGTAGTCAAATAAGAATGGTGTTGCTCCACAAGAACCAACACCCTCAAATCTTCACATAGTGTTGCTCCACAAATACCAACCCTGACCAAAGCCACGATGCTGTAAAATCTATAAATGAGAAAAGTACTTGTTTGCATGAGGACATGCAAATCCTCAGGCATGGGGGGATATTGGGCGTCAAATATGCCCATGTTTTCATCACACAATACAACCATTCATAACCTATATTCATGTACTTTTAGGCCATTTCGTACCGTACTTCCATAATGTTTCGCCAAAAACATATATTACACTCTATCGTTGGTTATCATTAGTTTTCTTGACTCATATATGATTAAAGATGATTTTCCCATGATTTTCTAATCATGGTTTTTCTAAGTTCCTTTATTGTAGGGTTCCATCGCCAAAATTCTTGACAAGTCAGTTAAACTAGTTACTACAAGGTTGAGTATGGAAAGAAATTACTATAGGTGAAAATATGAGGTTTGTGATAAAATGATGAAGAATCTGCACATTCTTAGACTTGAATCATGCTAAAAAAAACCTCTTTCATATAACCCAAAAACTATTCAGAAAAATTCATCACAAAAAGGATGTTAAGGTCAAAACAATTCTTAAGTACAAAATCTTAAGTTTAGAATCACGCTGAAAGTGAACGGTATCGACAGACCAAGTTGGGTTCATTTCTGAACGTCTTTTTCTAAATGACCTTGTGCTAAACATGGAAGTGGCTCCTCCATCCATGCATTGATCATGATGAATCCAACCATAGGCTATTTGAAGCCTCTCCAGAAGAATTAGATATTGCATCTTTTAGTATGTTGTTATGTTTTCTTTGGAAAATAATTACACTTTGTTTTCATCAAATTCTCTGTATAAAGACAAATATCTACATGTATGTTGAGAGGAGGATGTAATGTTCTATTTTTATTAATGTTACAAACTTATGTTTTGGAGATCCTAAACAATGTATGACTACATTTAAGCTTTGATTTAATTAAGTCTCGACATTTTCTAGTTGTAAGTAATGGTGCTTGTGTTTTGATTTACATTTTACAGAGTTAGTTTCACTTGCTCCAGGAGTGGCAAGGGCCAACCACCTTTGGAAGCAAGCCTGTGGGGAATTTTTGTTTAGATTTTGAATTAACAGATGAATTTTGTACTTAAATATATATCGTGGTTTTGTGGATCGAAGTTGATAGAGTTAAATATTATTCCTATTTAACATTAACCAATCAAGGTTGTGTTGGTTAATAGCTTGACATGTCACTATTTCTTTTATGAAATTTTGTCATACGGGAGTTTTGATAGAATGTTGTTAATTTGAGTTTACAGTTCAACCTTGGGAGGCATTTAAATCTTATACTTCTGGAATCTAATGGTGTCATGTTTTTTTTTTTTCTTTGCAATACTAACTACTTTTATATTAAAATGTACAGTGAAATATTGCATTCAGTGAAGCTGGCTGCCCAAGGCCAACTGTGGCTCCATGGGTAGCAATGACCGACACATATAGTTGCCTCGTAGGGCGACATTAGCAAAAGACAGACACTGAGAGTTTCTAGAGGAGCGCCATGACAGTCCACGCAGGGGCTTTTCCAGAACAAGCTTGTAAAGCAAAGCTGCCATAAAACCTGACGACAAAACCATGAACATACAAAAGACAGGCCATGCCTTGACCCAGGTACAAAACCGACGACTTAGCGCCTACTAGGACTTCTAAAACCGTGGACAGGACTAAGCAAACTGTTGATAACAGACAAGAAACAAAACAGAAAGTTGATTGAACCCCAACCTAAGTGAACCTGACGAGATGGTGGGAGGCAAAGGCACAGTGACGCCTTCAGGAGCTAATCCTCAGGCTTTTCTTCCTCAATTGTGCACCCCCACTGATCTTCTGGAGTAGGCGATTCTGGTTCACAGAATTGAGAGAGTGGCAGAGGGCGTGGCGCTCCTGAAGTGCCTTCCACAGAAGACGTCTGTTCCATTGGACTCTTACCCTTACCCTTCCCTGAACTTTCTTCTGCAATTGAGGGTTCATCTGATGTGAGCTTCTCTTTGCCACGCTCTGAGCCATCCTCCCCATGAACCTGGGATGGCCACTCTTCATTCCCCTCAGGAATTTTAGTCAAAAGCATAGAGATATGTGTGTTGATGCCTGGATTCTCCCTGGAGCTGCCCAATGAGAAGATGACTGAGCCGAAGGCTGGTAATATGGCCTCCCTATCATTAGAATTGCCCACCTCCACAGCTTGGCATGGCAGAATTGGGGTGGCTCCCCTTCTGCGATGACAGTAGCAGCAACAAAAGTGGTGATGAGTGTCCACTGCAGGGGGATGAGAGGATTCTTCACGCCCCGAGCTTCTCCTGCAAGGCATTCTCTCCCGCACCATGGAACCCACCAAACCTCCTCTCTGTTTGCCAGCAATGATATGACACAGCGCCTATTTCTCCCAAATTGGGATGGATTTGAGCTCAATGGAGCAAAGACACAGGCCAAGGAGTGACGAAATGAGGTGTGCCTCCTTCCAGCACTTAGCCACCAGCTCTCGGCGCAAGTTCTCAACCTGCCCAGAGTTTTTCTCCCAGCTAATTGCACCCATCTCCAACAAACCTGCAGACTTAAACTCATCAACCTCTGCGATGAAAGGACCCTTCGTAAATACAATGCGTAGGTAATCCCACGCCTCAAGCAGCTCCATTAAGGATGCCTTGAAGCCTCTCCCGCTACAGAGCTTTGGCGGCCTGAGGCAGTAAAGGCACCTACGGCTTCACGTGGCAGCCCGTGCTCGCCATGTGGCTCCTCCATTCTCTTACCGTAGACACCTGCATCCGGGGAAGTGGTCTCTGCCAGGATCATGCTTTGACACTCCTGGAGCTGCTGCCTATTAGAAATGATGTTGGTGTCTCCTGATATGAGAGAGTGATCATTCTCTATTCCAATGTTGGTGAGGAGATCCGCTACTTTGTTGCCCTCCCTTTTGGTGTGAGAGAAGGATATGACACTGAAATTGCTGAGCTTCTTGGCTAATGCGTTAAGCCTTACTTCGAGTCTCCAACTGGGTGCTATTTTCCTTGCATTAGAGCCATTCTGTAGGCGGGTGGCCATATTGATGAGAATCTGGGAATCTCCTTCTATAATTATGGGTTGAAGGTTGAGGTTCCCTGCCAGCACTAGGCCTTGCCATAGACCTTCCAGTTCAGCTGAGTTGTTGGTGTCCCATCCAATGTTTCCAAAATAAATTCTGATAGATTTTCCTTCAGAGTTCCTTATTATACCCCCGTAGCCTGCATCTCCTGGATTCCCTTTGGAGGCCCCGTCAAAATTTAGCTTGAAGGTATTTGTTGGAGGGGGTTTCCATTGGCAGTCGGTTTGGTTGTGAGCAATAGTGACATTACTATTGAGACAATCAAGGGATAGCTGTAGCTGCCAGTTATCCAGGATGTTGCGTTCATTGTCTGTGGAAGGAAGGTCTTCCTGAGTCCAAGCCTGGAGCATCATTGTCTCCTGAATGCTCTTATGAATTCTCCTCCAGGTTTCTTCTGATGTGGATTGTTTGTCTTTGAAGATGCGCTGGTTGCGTTCCTTCCAAATATTCCACAGGACAGTCCCCGGGATGATACTCCATAGATGGTTGAGGATCTTGCAATTGTAGGGTTGCATTGGCTATAGTCTTAAAGAGTTAACAATGTCTTCCTCACCCCTGCAACTTTTTTGACATCTGAAACTAACCTTGTCCCATAGTTGACTGGCTAGGGGGCAAGCTGCCAGAAGATGTTGGAGAGTTTCTTCATTTTGAGAACAATTAGGACAGATCGAGGGGCCATGAAAGTTCCGCTTTCTAAGCTTGTCCCACGTGAGGATTTTTTTGTGACTCACTAGCCAAAGAAAGTAGGCAATTTTTGGCCATTGCCCTAGCTTCCATATCTTGCTCCATACAGGGTCTGGGGGGGAGGAGAAGTTGCATGGAAGTTTGTAAGCTTCTGTAGTGGTATAGGACCCCTTAGGCAGATATCCCCATCTGAGAATATCCGCGCCGTTGTCCTGCCTGATCTTCCTTTTCTTGAGTTCGATCATGAGTTCTTCTTGCTGCTGCGTGTCTGCTTGGGGGAGGATTTGGTTGCTGCTCTTCCATATCCTGAAGTTGTGCTCCATCTCTGTGGACCAGAATTGATGAACTGTTTCGTGCTGCTGGTTCAGCCCTACAGGGATTAGCGTTGGGTGAAGATTATCTTGGAGTTTGGGCCGTTGATTCCAGGCATCAGTCTAGAATCTTGCTGTGCATCCGTTCCTGATTTCCCAGAAGCTGTGCTTCTAAATAAGTTGGTAGTGTTGCTTTTCTGCATTCCAAATTGCAGAGCCTTTTTCAGTGGGGATGAAGCGGATGAGATCCTCTTGCGGTCGGTTTCCGGCATACTTGGTTGTCCATATTTGCCCCCAAGGTTTATCTGGGCAAGTGATCCATTGCCACCAGATCTTGGCATTCATGATGGAATTGCTTTTCTCTGGATCCCTTAATCCAATTCCTCCCTTCTCCTTAGGCATGCAAACATTGGACCATTTCACTAAGGCCCATTTGCGGTTAGTGGCTGCGCTGCTCCATAGAAAATTACACTGTAGATTTCTAATGCTTTTTAGGACCCATTTGGGTGCAACAAGAATAGACAATAAATAAAGAGGCATAGCTTGCAGAACCGATTTGATGAGGACTATTCGACTGGCCAAGTTAAGTGTTCTGTGGCTCCAGAGGTTGAGATGGCTTTCTAATTTCTCAAGCAAGGAACGCCAGGCAGGATGCTTGATGTTTGAAGCTGTGAGGGGAGCTCCCAGGTATTTAGAGGGGAGAGAGGCCGCAGGGAACCCGAGGATGCGGGAGACAGCTATTTTGATAGAAGGCGGAGTATGGAAGAAAAAGATTTGAGATTTGGAGCAATTGACATGCATGCCAGAGGCTTCTGAGAAATCATGAAGGAGGGATTTTAGACGACGAGCTTCTTGGGCAGAGGGATATCCAAAAAGCATCGTATCGTGGACAAATTGTTGGTGGGAGGTAGCAAGGGAGTTATGCACAGAGAGGCCTTTGATCTGATGGGATAGGAGGGTTTGCTTGATGTGCCGTCTTAACCCTTCGGCCATAAGGACGAAGAGAAAGGGGGATAGGGGGTCCCCCTAGCGGATTACTCTTGAAGGGTTGAAGGACAGGGAGGGGATTCCATTGACTAGAATAGAGAAGTGGGTGGAGGTTATCAGGTTCATGATCCAGCGAATCCAAGGTGGGCAAAAACCAAATGCTGTTAGCATGTCGTGAATGTAGTTCTAGCTTAGCTTATCAAAAGCCTTGGAGAGGTCAAGTTTGAGAAGCATACCTGATTGCTTAGATTGCTGGAGGGAGTGAATGATTTCATGTGAGAGCAGAATACCATCCATTATATGCCTTCCTTCTATGTACCCTGATTGCTTCGGAGAAATGAGCCCAGGAAGAAGAGGTTTCAGGCGATTTGCTATGACTTTTGAGATGACCTTGTAGATGACGTTGCAGAGAGCAATAGGCCTGCATTTGTCAGGGGTGATGGAGTCCTCCTCTTTGGGAATGAGAGTTAAGAAGGTGGCGTTGAGAGAGGGCAGGAGCCAACGCATTGCCCTTGATTCTTCCACTATCTGCCAGACCTCCTCCTTTAACATATCCCAAAAGGAATGGAAAAAGATGGTGGTGATTCCGTCAGGTCCTGGGGCCTTGCCTTCTTTGAGCCACTTCATTGCTTCGTCCACTTCTTGTGGAAGAATAGGACACATTAGGAGTTCGTTTTTATCCTCCGTAATGATTTTTGGGATGTTGCTTGTGATTTTGCGAATAGCCTGACGTCGTTCCTCTCCTTGATCCTTGTGAATCTGTTTGAAGTGGTTGAGGAGTTCCTCTTCAATCTCCTCATGGGTTTCCACTTTTACCCTTGACTGTTTTTGGATGAAAGGGATGTTATTGTGCATCCTTCCCTGAATGGTAGTTCTATGGAAGAATTTAGTGTTGCGCTCGCCTTCCTTCAACCATCTGACTCTAGACTTTTGTCTCCAATACATCTCCTCCTGCTTTCTTCTGTTCTCCAGTTGGCTGTGGATGAGACGTTCCTGCTGGAAGGTGGATTCTGAGTGCCCTTCTATGATGATCCTTTGGTGAAGAGTCTCCAGGTCCTGAGTGAGTTTTTGCTGCTCTTTGAAGATGTTTCCAAAAGTGTCCCTGTTCCACCTTTTCAAGTGATCTTTCAAAAATCGGAGCTTTTGTTGGAATTGATACATCTTAGATCCTTCGGGGGGAATGAAAGAGGCCCATATAGATCTCACATAGTCCCTGAAAGTGGGATGCGTGAGCCAGAATCCTTCAAATCGAAAGGGTCTTTTGGTTGTGCTACCTGGCCGTTGCCACTGCAGGGCAATTGGCCAATGGTCTGAGCCAGAGTGTGCCAAAATGGCTGAAGAGATGTCCCCTCCTAGGTGGACTGCATTGTTAGAGAGGAGGAAGCGATCCAGTTTTGAGGCGATTTGGTGCCTGCCAGACCTACGATTACTCCAAGTAAAGGAGCCATTGCAGAACGACATGTCTATGAGGGAAGTTGCTTGAATGAAGTCCTTGAAGTGGCAATCTTCATGCTCCAATCTGCGCCGACCTCCCAACTTTTCTTCAGTTTTTGTAATCATGTTGAAATCCCCTGCAACTATCCAGAGTGGGAATCTTCTGCTATAACTAAGAGTAGCCATTGTATCTAGGAGCGCTATCTTACTTCCTGCATCTTGTGGGAAATAAACATTTGATAAGTTACCATGTATGTTGGTGCCCAAAATGTGAAAAGTCGCCTGAATAAGATGGTGTGCTGCATGAAAGTCAGAAAGGGTGACCGCCTGTGAATTCCATGCGATTACCAGACCTCCCGAGGCACCGGAGGCATCTACTCTACTGATTGACAGCCAGGCCATGCCTTCGAGAGAATGCTTCCTAGCGTTGTACTGTTACACTTAGTTTCTTGGAGAAAGCACATTTGTGGCTTTTCCTTTTTTATCATATGTTTTAACATTCTGAGTTTCCCAGGGCTGTTGAGCCCTCTTATATTCCATGATACGAGCTTCATCATTAACCATTGATGGAGGGTTTGTAGTACTTCGTCAACTGTGCATATCTGCCTGAGTCCACCAGGATTTTCCCGATTTCTATTGTCCTTTGCAAATTTGTCTTTCTGCCTCTCTTATTTGTGTTTTTGGGAAGCAGACTTCCATCCCACTGGCTGCCTGCTTGTATTCCAAGTTGGCTTTGATAGTAAGCTCTGGAGATGACCATTTCTAGCTTGTTGAGTTGGAGTTCCGGTATGGCATCGTATGCTTTTTTTTTGCATGCCGCTTCTAGCTCTAGAATATCCAATCCATGCAGATCGATGCTTTCCGGCTCTTCTTCCATGTTTTGCACTTGATCAGTTCCTTCAGTGTTGTTTTCTGAGTTCTGGGGACGCTTCTCTTTCCCGTCAACTTCCATATCGTTGATGATCTCTGGATCGTCCTTTTGATTCTGATTGAGAATGGAGGGGGAAATGATCAGAGTGGGGGATTTGGGAGGGGGGTGCTGCGGAGGGGGCGGAGTCGAGGAGGACGGGCGATCAGGGTTGGTTTCCACGATGGGAGATTGAGTCTCAGAGACTTTGCCCAGAATGTTGAATCGGTTCTTGGTTACTGGACCATGAGGCTTGGAGGGCTGGGGCTTGAACCCATTTGGGGGTTTTTTATGAGATCGCTTCCTGCTAGTGACTTTGGTGAAGCCATCCTGAGCAGGGGGGTCAGGAGAGTCGGGAGGGCTGGATGGGACATTTTGGGGACAGTCCCTGAAGAGATGACCCAAGATATGGCATTTATGGCATCGAAAGGGGACATGTTCATAATCAAGAGGCTGGATCCATTCCTCATCTCGATGGGCAAGAGTGACTGAGTCAGGAAGGGCTTCATTAAGCCTGAGAAAAACACAGATTCGAGCATAGGAAATGTACTTACGGTTTTTGGTTTCTTCTGAAGATATGATGTATTCTCCCAACCCATTTCCAAGTTTTTTGAGAGCCTCCTCTTCCCAATATTCATCTGGGAGGGAATATAAACGAATCCAAACCGGTGCCCAGGATAGATCTTCCTTGTCTGGGTTGAATCTGGGCATCCAATCCCGCAAATAAAGCCCAGCTGAATTAAAAAAGTATGGACCTCCTCCTAATACTCTGAGCTTGTCCTCCACGCAATAGAAAATTGCTGTGAAGAAGCCCTTCGGCCCTAACTGAAGCGTTACATCCCCTTTTGGTTTCCATTTCGCCGCGATCCATCTGTATAGGGCCTTTTCAGTAGGCCAGAACCCAATGAACTCGATTCTCCCGTCAATCTTGTCTCCTGGCAGCTCGATTCGTGGTCTTTCCTTGGCTACAGGTCTGCAGGTTGATGAAGTGACCTGTGGACCTTCTTCAGGCTTTTCATTCTCTTTCTGGGGGTTGCCTTCCTTCTCCCTATTCTCTTCATTGTCGTTGCTGTCAACCTGGGGCTTTTTCCCACCGTTCAAAATCCCTCTGTGCACTGACTCGAATAAAATGCTATTCATTTGATCCTGCTTTGTCGGGGAGGGCTCCGACACCCCCCCCTGCGGCTGAGCCATTGAGAGGCCCAGGAGCGCTGTCGATCTGATCTACTGTAGCGATCTTCTTGCTACTGTGTATTGTTTGACCTGAGCGCTGTCGGTGCCGTCGAAGGACTGTGCAGACCCTGACGAAACCCTAGCAGAGCCCACAACCGTATCATCAACTCAAAATATCTAATATATTACAAAAAATCTAATGGTGTCATGTTTATGAATGCTTAAGTTTCGCATTTATTGATTCACATATAATACAATGAGGGAAGGGATGAGTCAAAATTAAAGTTTGGTGTGCATTTACTGTAGAATTTTCTGAGTGTTTTTTTTACAGTGGATTTGATTTTTCTTCTAAGTTTTATTTTATGGATGATAATTTAAGATATGATTTCCCAAGTTTTAGTTTAGTTTTTATTTTCTAAGTTTTAGTTTGAGATTTTATCTCCTAAGATTTAGTTTAGTTTTTAATTTAAGATGTGGTTTTTATTTAAGATGTAAGTTCTTGAGTTTTCTCTTATGATTGAGTTTTAGTTTAATATTTGATTTAGTAGAATTTTCATTGAGTTTAGTTGGTGTGGAAATAAATAGAAAAATGCATTTTCCTTATCAATACGAAGTAGTATATCTGTGTGACCCGGGATTAGGAACATATTTCATGTTTCAAATAGAATAGGATTCTATGTTTTTTATTAGCATGAAAGTGTGTTAAATTAATTATGCTTTCACTAAGCATAGTTTTAATTCTATAATTAGATTCTGAGCATTTCATAGTCAACATGTTAGCATGGTTTCATTGTAGTTAAATTTTACTTGCATTAAAATTAAGTTTGATTTATTTAGATTGAGATTAAAATTATTTATTTGCAATATGTACTTAATTCATAGATAGGAATTTGATATTAATTTAGTTTAGATGCTCTGATCTTGTGTTACCTACTCTTGTGCCTCTAAGTCTTATGACCCTAAATTGATAATTTAATGTTGGAATTACAACACATATAATTTCCCCAAAAGACAGTGAGACAACATGATTCCATCATGGTAGTGTTGGAAAACTTCAGAAAGGTAACACACTTCATTCCAGTGAAGTCTACATTCTCAATGAGCGATGTAGTATCGGTCTTCATTAGGGATGTCTTCAGATTACATGGAATTCCAGAGAATATTGTATCAGACAATAATGCAAAGTTTACTTCCAAGTTTTAGAAGGTGTCATTTGGAGGTTTGCGCATAGAGCTGGTCTTCTATACAACTTATCATCTACAAACATATGGAAAGATAGAGAGGCAAAATAGGATATTGGATGACATGTTTAGGATGTATGTGATGCATCAGCAGTAGAACTAGGAAGAGTACCTCCCAGTGGTAGAGTTCAATTATGACAAGGGGTACGAGGAGTGACTCTGAGAGCTAGAAGGAAAATGAAAATTAGGAAAGCAAAAGAGGACATTAGGATCAACAACTACAATGCGTTTTTCTTGCAGGTATTGAGTTGCATGTATGTTTCGCTCTCTAACTTTGGAATGCATGGAATATGCATGTGGTTTCATCATTAAGATCTACCATTGGCATGGAGGATTTCCTAGATTAACAATGGATATGACTAGCCTTGCAATTTCCTAGATATCCATGGTGTTGTGGGTTCATTTCATTTTTTTTCATTTGGTTCTCATGTTTCCTTTAGCTTGGGTTGAGTTAATAGTTCTTGGAAGCCCTGGTGGGACAGATTCTCTTGAAGCCCTATAACATATTCGGTTCAGTTACTAGTCCTAGAAGCCTTGGTTGGAAAAATAGTCTGGAAGCCCTTGGTGGATTGAGTTACTAGTCCTCAAAGCCTTGGTTAGACAAACACTCTGGAAGCTCGATGACAACTTTGTGTTGAGTTCCTATTCCTATAAGCCTTGGTTCGAACAAACACTTTAGAGCCGTGAAAGGCTTGGGTAGAGACCAATATGGTGATGGTTTTCGATTCCCAACCATAAAGTGAGATCACTATCTGATGGGTTGAGATGGTTTGGCCTCTAGAAGCCCTGGTTCAGTTCTGATGGATTGTTCCATCAGATCTCGCATTCATTTTTTGAATATGGCATGGGGGTGACTGGATGACGAGATTTTTAGCTCAACCATGTCTATGGTTGGGTGTTTCATGGAAGTCCCAAACCTGGTTGGCCTTTGCATCATTAATATGAGGTTATTTATCCTTCTTAATTCATGAGTATTATACTGGTTTATATGTGGATTATATGGCTATTGTCTCCTTAGAAAATTTGTTGATATTATGCTAGTTATGAACCTGTATTATGAAAGTGGCTATGTAAGGACATCATTATCTATTTACTTGTAAATGAATGAACAATGTATCTATGGCCTAATAGATGAAATTACATCTAATGTGTTGAGGCATCAATGCTTCTTAGCAATTATGAGATAAGTATGAGACCCATATGGTCATTTCTGTTGGTAGGACATGTACTTTTCATGTTTGTGACATGTCTAAGGAAATTCCTATCATGGCTAGTAGGGGTCTAGTGTAGTACTTGTAATTTTTTTTTGCAAATGTAAATTTGTTCCACTGTGAAATTTCATTTCTGAAGATATCCTTGAGTTATGGGTAGTGACCTAGGCTTTGGGCATGAAAAGGTGGCACAAATCCCAGTGTCCCATTCACAACATTAGGGAAAAAATCCTTGGACATCTTCTTTTCCTTGTTGTGGGAGCATTTGGAGCCTCTTAGATGCACTTTGTTCCATATTAAGGGAGTGTCGAGGGGTTTCATGAACTAAAACTTCAGTTGGACTGAGGGGCTAGTTATGTGGGTGGTTGGGATGGCTCCTAAGAGTTCTCTTGCTGATATGGAATGTTTGTGTGATGTGTTCTGTCAGTTCCACTTCCTTAACTTACACATAAGGAGTCAAATCATATCATAGTATCTTCTCATCACATGTTTACCGTGGTTGGCCAGTTAAGATAACTGCACTTCAAATAATGATGGCCACAGCTTCACCATAGCAACAAACTGAAAATATCACCATGCCTCTCATTGATGAAGCCTAAGTTGAGGGTGTCTAGGACTCAATAGAAATGTGTAGTTGTGGTTAGCAAATAGATGAACGACATCCTGCGGCCACACAGATTTCAAGACAAAACATGAGATACACCCGTTTCTAGCAATCACTATGGAAACCACCAATTTTGGAAATTCAATCTCATCACTATAGTGCAGTTCTACATATTGCAAGATGATATTCAAAACAAAAAGGAAAAAGAAATTATGAAACACCGATCTGACTTAACCACACACGATCACAGAAAAATCTATAGATTCGTGGAAATTTCAAGATTTCAGTGAAGCATAAGCCCCATTTAAGATCATAAAAATAAGAATCTAAAAAAAATCACCACGGTAGGAATCGCTCATTCTAATACCATGTTAGAGTACTATATTACTTATGTAAAAGTATATATAATAGCTCCATTGTATAGCAATGGAGAAGGTCTAGCGTCGGTTAAGGATAATTATGACAACCTAGCAGATGAAATCCCCATGTGAGCTTACAACTCACCACGTTTAGCTCATAGGAAAATGAAGCGTTAAAAAAACTAACTCTAACAACCTCTTAATTCCTTATTCATTAAATATGACATACTCACACTTTCTCTCTATTAATTTGAATTGACCTTGTGCCACAAATCAAATATACACAAAATGATAGATGACAAAAAAATGGTTTCCTTAGTCTAAGCTTCATTGAAATCGTTATCTCAAATTATTTATCAAATAGATTTCTTAAATTGAAAAACTTATTTCTTTTTCTTACTCAGATTTAAAAATATGCCCAAATAAAATTTCTCCGTCCTTGATTTTAAACATACTTATTTTCTAAATATTTCCTTGTTAACCGATTTTATTTGTCATTATTACCTTTTCATTTATCAATCATTTAATCTTATTGTAAAATAATATCTCATACCAATATATTAGGCCAGAGATATTAATCATTTAATCTTATTGTAAAATAATCCGTCAGACCAATTAATTAAGCATGAGATATTCCCAACCAATTTATTTATCTTCTATGACCTTCTAGATTCAATTGGCTGGTTTTACTAGATACATCATTTGTGATATTTTTTTCATTAGCATGGCATTAAAAATATCAATATCATCTTTCTCTATGTTAATTTAACTTTCAATGACTGCATAATTTACTAATGCACTTATGATCACATATTCCATTGCCTCCTTTCCTCGTGAATGGTTAGGTGTCTACTCGAGTGTATCTTTAGTTCCTTTAGATCTATTACTTTTGTGCAAATACTACCCATTTCTAATAATTAATAACATAAGTTTTATTAAAATCACAAATGGGTTCTCCAATATATTAATCCATCAGTTTCGCTATTGCCCTCCGCGCTATTGCTTCAGTGTAACATCTTACACCCTCGAGTTGTAGTGTATTGACTACACGGGACGGGCTCAGAGGTGACACTCCGTGTTTAGTCATAGAGAAATCACGCGACACCTCCGTATAATAACACAATTAGGTGATTCGATCGATCATCGATGGGTGGTAGAATAACGCTGAAATGCCTTTTCGTATTCCTCCAGTTACGGCACATGTAATTGCCATTGGTTTGTTATAATAAAGTGTCATATCACTATAGCTTTAATACTTAATATTATTATAGAAATTTAACTTTATTTTCCATTTAATTAAATATTCTTTTTATTATTTTTTGTATATGTATATGTATATATATGTATATGTGTATATTATATATATATATATATTATATATATATATATATATATATATATATTAATTTCCATTACATTTTATGGTATTTGTCTTTTTATTTTAAGTGATTGTTATTACTCAAGACAATGCATTTGTTCGCTTGATGATTATATGAAATTAATAGTATATTGGAAAGTTTACATACCTGTTTAAAGCAACTTATAACTATCTAACACTAGATCTACCATGTGCCAAGACAGATCAAATCCCTCAAGGTGCAAACCTTCGTTTTGGTGTGTAAGATATCACGAAAGGTTTGCACCTCGAGGGGTTTGATCTATCTTGGCTCATGGTAGATCCTGTGTTAGATGGATCTAATCGGGTTCCAGTTGAGGGAAACAATGTCACATTTTTAGATTATCATTATTATGTATATGTTTGAGACAAAACTCAAAATTTACATTACGTTTCCTTTGTTTTTCATGACCACATCATTCCTTTCTTTATTTTGGTCTGTGTTTATTTCCTTGAATGGTTTGTACATTTGTGTTTGGATAGTTTGAGTGGTTTGTGCGTTTATGTGCTTGGATTTGGATGGTAATATTTGTGAATGTTAGATTTGTTGTGTTATATTGTTATATGTGTATATAATTGTCTATTAGTAATTAGTTGGTGATGAAGAAGGGAGACAATCTTGTCAATATTTTGCAAGAAGATTGATATTGCACATCTTTTTCATTTCATTTTAGGTATCACAATTTTTGACAACTAATTAATTCTAAATGGTGTTCTTTTAATTACTTACTCCGTCAAGATTACTCTTGAAATAACTTGTTCCTTTGTTTATGTAATGATTTTTTATTTTTTATTTATTTTTATTTTTATTTTTTTATCTATAGCCTATTTTGCAAAGTCAAGAAATAATGTATTTTTGATATTTCTTTAATGAGTGGCCATATTAATAAAATATTTACATTATTTGTTTTCGCAATCAATTATCATGTCTCCTTCAATTTTTTTTTTTTTAAATATACATTTTCCTCTTATAAATATTTTGAATACATTGTTTTATGCAATTATTCTATTAGTAATTTTGAATATTTGTAACTTTGAATATGTTTTGAATATGTGTAATTATCTATTAGTAATTAGTTGGTGATGGAGAAGGCAGATGATCTTGTCAAGGATTAATTTTCATTTCTAGGAGGATTGATTCTGCACATGTTTTTCATTTTAATTCTAGGTATGACAACTTTTGACAAGTAATTATTTGTTAAGTGTCCCTCTATGTATTACTAAATATATCTTGAAAAATATTTTCTTAATAATCTACAGCTTCAATATTAACAATAACTAATGTATCTAATGAAAACAATCAAATAAGATTAAAAAAAATATCTAACCTGAAATCAATGCATCTAATGCAATAAATCAAATGAGATTAGAAATCAATGCATCTAGTGCAACAAATATTCTTACTTCTATCCCTCATCCATCTAATTGTGAAAAATATTTTTAATAATTTACAGTCTCAATATTAACAACATCTAATATATCTAATGCAAAAAATCAAATAGGATTAGAAAACATCTACATTGAAATCAATGCATATAGTACAATAAATATTCTTCCCTCTCTCCCCCCTCCATCTATATATATATATATATATCTCCCTCCCTCTCTCTATATCTCTCATAATCCCTCTCTTCAACTCCCATCCATATCTGTATATCTCTCCCTCCCTCTTCCTATCCCCATATCTTCCCTTTCACTCTCTTCCCTCCTATTCTCCTCTCTCCCTCTATCACTATGTCCTTGATCACTCCCTTTCTCTTTCTCTCCACATTTCTCCATCTGTGTATTTCTTCTTACCTCCCTCTCTCTTTCCCTCTAACTGCATTTATCTCTCTCCATCTCTCTAGCTCCATTTGTCTCTCTCCATCCCTCCCTCCTTCTCTCTCCTTATTTTACCCCTTCCTTCAACATCTCATCCTTTGTTTCTCTATCTCACCCCAAAACATACACACTCTCTCTTCATGTCTCCATTGTCAATCCCTCTCTCTCTGTCCACTATTCTCTCTCTATTCATTTCTTCTTCATTTTATCTCCATAGTTCCACAGTTATGATATCAAAGTCAAATGGGTTAGTGATATCACATTTATGTAAACATAACTACTCAAGCCTCATGCATCACATAGAAAATCATCCCATCATAGACTATACCATTAATAACTTTATACCATAAATCGTTTGCATGGATAAGTATTTGCCCATTTATCACATAACATTAAGGCATGCTATGTTCCTTCAGTAAATTTAACGATGACCACATTCAGAGTCAACAACTAACTCAAATATTCATAAATGATGATATCTTAAAAATGTTAGTGAAATACCTACTCAGATGTGATGGTCCCATGCACGCGTTTAAAATCATCTCATAAAATCCCCCAACACAAAATAACTTTACTCATATATAATAGCCATATGCAGAGTCGATCATAAGTAATTTAGCTCCTTGACACAAGTATTAACAGCTAATTACTATGATTCCACCAATACTCAAATATATTAAAAGTCGAATACGTAAGGCTGCAATTCTTTTCATATAGATAACACATCATCTATACACTTGAGCTACGTTACATAATGACATAGAGCGTCAAAGACCAACATATATAACATCCTACTAAAATGAGTCCAACTAGATCTGAAGAATGGATGCCACTTGGAGAGTAGAGCAACACCACCTAACCATGAATCACTTTTGATTCCCCCCGAGCCGGGGTTCTTGCCATGGATCAACTGCCCCTAATTGATCTATGCAATGGGTATTTAATACCCTCTTTCATGATATAGTTTCCATTAGTAGGGTCCTGCTTTTATGGATTTTTCTGAATATGCCTAGGCCTTTCTTGGAAAAGCTCTCTTTTATCTCTCATGAGGCTTTTCGTCGTAAAAGGTTTCCTTTATCTCCAACAAATATTTTATGTTTTTCTTGATGGATATTTATCTCCAATCTATCCACCATATATAGAATCACATCTAGAAACTTTATCATGAAATATGTATTCCTGCCCCATTCCTCAATGGGATTTGGCAAGAATCTCATCTCTTGGTCTCTCAATTTTCAAAGTGATCAATTTATTGATTATTTAATAATGTATTTACTTTTCAATTTACACATCACACCTATATTTTCTCGACTTAGGTTTATAATAGTTTAACACACACACACACACACACACACACACACACACACACACATAATAAAGTGTGTATGGAAATCAGAAAAGGGAATAAAAGGGATCGATAACCCTATAATATATAGAGAAAAATATATGGTGTATTGATATAACCAAAGAGTCCCTTTGCACTTAATAAATGATATTTTTTGTCAAATTTGAATGGAGTTATAAAATGATTATGATTATGAAATATATATGTATAAATATGAGTCAATTAGGGTTATCTTCGGTGATTGGTATGAATGATTGGAATCATTTATAAAAAATTAAGCACAAGCAAGTGTTATCATAAATATCGATAGTGACAACAATATACAATAAATAGGCTACACAATGCTTTAATTATAGGATAAAAACCTATATCTCAACAATATAACCTAGGTTTAAGTAGGTCCAATGTAGTAGTAACTAGTTAGTATGAGTAAGCTATGGTTTCATGACTGATACAAAAAAAATGGTAAAGGAAATTAATGAACTTTTTCAATAGAAAGTCTCTTCATGAAGAGAGCCAAAAAATTGTAATAATTACCAAGAGCATAAGCCATGAACATCATAAAAGATAATAGACACAAGATGAGGCTCCAAGCAAGGTAAAAACCCCTCCAAAGGGAAAAGCCATAAATAATCTCTTCTATTCTTCTTATAGAATTAGATCAAAAGGAAATTCCAAGACCCAAAAAATTTTGACCAAGACCCCCTCCAAGCACTAAGAAAGCCCTCCTTCAAAGCCCTTCTAAGAAGTCAAATTCAACTCTAGTTAACAAAAGTCGAACCTGATTTAGACTTGCTCCAAAATCATACTTCGACCCATAATTTCATAACTCAAAACCTTTAATGACTTCAAAAACTTTGTCCTACAAATATTAGCTCCGAGCAGTAGAACATAAACACTAATCCTTGCATGTGTGAGCAGAAAAGTTAATATTTCAGCCTCTTTCCTTCTCTAGGGTTTTTCTTCTTGTCTTCACTCTTGTTTTTATTCTTGTTATATTTTATATCGAACTTGTGAGAACATGTGTTTCCAATTTACTCGAAGTTTCCTTATATATGCTTCTCATGATTTTGAATTAGGCCTCTTTGGGCCGACTTGGTCTTGGAGGTCGACTTTGATAATTTTGACACAAAATTAAATTCTTTTTCATGTTACAATTTTCCAAAAAGGTCTTATACAAATGGTATTAACTCTCTTGACTCATGACAATTATTCTTATGGGATGAAAAACCCTTGAAGCATGAAGAATGTGCTTAAACTTGTTGACCAAAAAAAAAAACATTGAAACCCATGCTTGAAAAAATTAATTTTTCTTTCTTCTTTTGTTTGTTACACAAGATATACATAATGACATGAGTATAATGAAAATTTTGAAGACCTAAACTGGTTACATTTTCCAAAAATATCTTGTGGTTACCTAATCTCTGGATATTAACATTATATAAAGATATATTTCAATGAATTTGTTTGTTTACTTTCGATGTTTTGTACCATGTTATTTACTGACATTATATATAGTCTAACATTTGTAGTAATGTATAGTTATTTCAATGTCCTATGTTATGTCTACTTTTTTGCAATTCGATTTCCTACGTTGGTTTATGATTTACCAAATTTTCAAATCCTATGATTAGTAAAACAATATTGGAAAAATGTATTTCCTTCACACATAGTTTATGTTTGCATAGAATTTTCCATCATACATGATATTTTAGACAAATAAATATGAAAAGTTAGATCTAGCACATCACATTTGCTAAAGGAAAGAATTATATATTTATTTGTAATTATTAGAATGTAAATTTTCCTATAGTAGAGAGCAAATCCATCCTTTTGCAATTATGAAATTTGATTACATTATATATTGAAATAAAATAATTTCACACATAACATTTACATTAGTTTGATGATCCAATTTGGCATAATGTACAAAATCTATGTTGCATGAACATGACCAAAGTATTGGTGATGAAAAGTTATTTGACTATTCTACTATATGTTTTGAAAAAGTGTTTGTTTTACTATGTCAAAAAAATTGCAATAAATAGCCTTTAGCATATATTTAATTTAAAAATTGACTTAGTAGGTAGGAAAATTTGTTATTATTTATTTATTAATAAATGATAGCTCCTAGAGGTTGGTGCTTCTGCGAATTGTCCTGTGAGAATGGAGGTCTAATTTCTCCCTTCATGTTTTGCAAGAGGTCTTATGATTTTGTTATTATGGCTTCCAATTCATTTTCCAACTAATTTCCAACATGATATTCATTAGCATTAATATATCTTTGCTAACCATTAAGATATCTTGGTTGAGCATCACGATATGTTGGTTGAGTACATATAACTCTTCATGCATGCTTCCACCATTGCTTGTATCAACCATTTATCTTTTTTTTTCTCGGTAAAAGCTAGCTAGTCTATTGTATTATATTTACAGGTAAACTTTACATATAGTGAGACAGGCTGTCCAGGGCCAGCAGTGGACCCTTGGATAGCTTAACTTGATGCAAAAAGCTCCGTCGCAGGGGTAGCACCTAGCGGACATTCAAACATTCCTCCAAAACTTGTTCAGGCAAAATACCAAAAAGACATGACTACGTCAGAGCATAGAACAGCGCTGAGCTAAACATGAACGGGACGGCCTACGCAGGGGCTTCCATCAAAAACTGACTGTGAACCTTTTCCATCAAAGAACTTACAGTGGACCTTGTCCAAACGTGAGATCGACATAAACAAGACAATATTAAAAACTGAAAATAAACAAACACAATGACGAGCAAAACCCAAATACCCGCAAATACCTTTAGCTTAGACCAGAGCCAAGAGAGAAAGGCATGTGCTGGTGCGTGCATCGGAGGATCAGTCTTCGGGCTCTTCTTCCACGATATATCTCCAACCTTGGCCCTCAGGGACTCCTTCCCAAATGGCCCATGGATCCTTTGCGGTGGCCTGAGGTTCCAGCTCTGGGGGATGAGAAGGGGCTTGCAGGATCTCTTTCCCAGAGGTGCCCGCCTCAATTGGTGGCTGCAACACATGACTCTCCTCACCAATTCCCTCTAGAGGTGGCTCCGCTGAACCTGGTAGCTTTCCACCATCATTGCCCTCAAGAATTTTAGTGAAAAGAATTGAAATATGAGCATTGATACCTGCCTTATCCTTTGAGCTGCCCAGGGTGAACACGACTGAGCCGAATGCTGGAAGCATTGGCTCTCCTTCACTTGAGATGCCAACCTCCATGAACTGTCTGGCTTGAATTGGTATGGCTTTCTCCCTCCTGTAGCAGTAGCAGAAGCAGTAGTGATGGTGCTCATCTGCTGCAGGGGGCGAGAGGATGAACCTCGCCCAGGTCTCCTTCTGCTCGGTTGCCATTCTCGCAGCTTTGCCATGGACTCCCCGTTGCCTCCCTCGTGTACCTGAAGTGAATTTTAATAACAAACACAGTGCGGACCTTGCCACAAACCACACACAGGCGTAATAACCACCAAGCAAACTTTGCCCGAGGGAGAAATTTCCCTTCTCGCATCCAATTTACTTCGATTTCCCTTAAATTGCTGCTCCCATATGAGGCAATTACTTGAGTTGCAGCGACAGAATGCCAAGACTGCGAATTGAGGTGGTAAAACATCCACCCGTCCAGAATTCCTCTGTGCCTGCACTGCCCCAGCTTCACCATACCAATGAGCTTGCATCGATTCACCTTCCCCTTGAAAACTTGCATCCTTCCCTCGATGAGAGCGAGCATTAACTGCGTCCTACATCCCCATCGTTTCACCCTGCTCGGCATGAATGCCTAGAGCTCGGGCAACTGAACAATATCCTTTGGCGGCGATATCCCATTAAACTGTATTGTTAGCATGGGGCGGAACATGCTGGGCATGTGGCTCGACCCCATCTGATGTAACAGCACCCGCATCTGGGGATTCAGCGTCGCTTTGGAGGAGGCTCTCACAGTCCTGAGTCTATTGATTGCTTGGGATGATGTCCAAGTTTCCTGATAGGAAGGTTTGGTTACTTTCTACCCCGATATTGGCTAGGAGATCAGCAATCTTATTACCTTCTCTTCTTGTGTGGTGAAAGGAGAGGGCTCTATGATTGCGTAACTCATGAGCAATGTTGTTTAGCCTTGCTTCTAGTCTCCAACTGTCAGCAACTTTTCTAGCTTGAGAGCCATTCTGAATGCGCATGGCCATGTTGATGGGGATCTAGGAATCGCCCTCCACTATCAACGATTGAAGATTGAGTTGCCTAGCTACTAGGAGTCCTTGCCAGAGTCCCTCCAACTCCGCGGAGTTATTGGTGTCCCTTCCGATATTGCCAAAGTAGATATGCAGGGGGGTTCCGTTGTGATTTCGAATAATACCTCCAAATCCTGTTGGCCCAGGGTTGCCTTTAGAGGCTCCATCAAAGTTGAGTTTGTATGAGTTGATGGGTGGGGCAATCCAGCTTCTGACTTCCTTGATATTGCAATTCATTGTCTGATGCATGGCATACTCTTGTGGCAACTGCAGCTTCCAAAATTCGAACCTGATTTAGACTTGCTCCAAAATCATACTTCGACCCATAATTTCATAAATCAAAACCTTTAATGACTTGAAAAACTTTGTCCTACAAATATTAGCTCCGAGCAGTAGAAAATAAACACTAATCCTTGCATGTGTGAGCAGAAAAGTTAATATTTCAGCCTCTTTCCTTCTCTAGGGTTTTTGTTCTTGTCTTCGCTCTTGTTTTTATTCCTGTTATATTTTATATCGAACTTGTGAGAATGTGTGTCTCCAATGTACTCGAAGTTTCCTTATATATGATTCTCATGATTTTGAATTAGGCCTCTTTGGGCCGACTTTGACAGGCAGGGCCGACTTGGTCTTGGAGGTCAACTTTGATAATTTTAACACAAAATTAAATTCTTTTATCATGTTACAATTTTCCAAAGAGGTCTTATACAAATGGTATTAACTCTCTTGACTCATGACAATTATTCTTATGGGATGAAAAATCCTTGAAGCATGAAGAATGTGCTTAAACTTGTTGACCAAAAAAGAAAAACATTGAAACCCTTGCTTGAAAAAATTAATTTTTCTTTCTTATTTTCTTTGTTACACAAGATATACATAATGACATGAGTACAATGAAAATTGTGAAGACCTAAACTGGTTACATTTTCCAAACATATCTTGTGGTTACCTAATCTCTGGATATTAACATTATATAAAGACATATTTCAATGAATTTGTTTGTTTACTTTCGATGTTTTGTACCATGTTATTTACTGACATTATATACACTCTAACATTTGTAGTAATGTATAGTTATTTCAATGTCCTATGTTACGTCTAATTTTTTGCAATTCGATTTCCTACGTTGGTTTATGATTTACCAAATTTTCAAATCCTATGATTAGTAAAATAATATTGGAAAAATGTATTTCCTTCACACATAGTTTATGTTTGCATAGAATTTTCCATCATACATGATATTTTAGACAAATAAATATGAAAAGTTAGATCTAGCACATCACATTTCCTAAAGGAAAGAATTATGTATTTATTTGTAATTATTAGAATGTAAATTTTCCTATAGTAGAGAACAAATCCATCCTTTTGCAATTATGAAATTTGATTACATTATATATTGAAATAAAATAATTTCACACATAACATTTACATTATTTTGATGATCCAATTTGGCATAATGTACAAAATCTATGTTACATGAACATGACCAAAGTATAGGTGATGAAATGTTATTTGACTATTCTACTATATGTTTTGAAAAAGTGTTTGCAATAAATAGCCTTCAGCATATATTTAATTTAAAAATTGACTTAGTAGGTAGGAAAATTTGTTATTATTTACTTATTAATAAATGATAGCTCCTAAGTCTTACAAGCTATGCCGCTTTATCTCTTTTCAATCTTAGCAGCTCCAAAAGGTGTTCTAAAGGCGATACGTGATCTCCAAAGAAACTTTCTCTGGGGATCTACTAGCAAGAACAGGAAGTGGGCTCTCGTCAAATGGACAAAGGTTTGCAAAACCAAATCAGAAGGAGGGCTCGGTCTTCGGGATCCGCTGCAAAGCAACAACACGATGGGTGCAAAAATCTGGTGGAACTGGGTCACCAAGCTCAACATCCCTTGGACCCAACTCTGGCAAGCCAAATACGCCAGAGGCAGCCAGTGGAGTGATCTAATCCGAATCAAACCAACTTCAAAGGGATCGCTCATTTGGAACAACGCAAAACAGCAGAGCAGTTTTATTCAAGAACATGGCTTCTGGGAGATCCATTCAGGCAAAGCAGCCAGATTCTGGGACGACTCATGGCAGCAACTCCCTAAACTGGCAAATTTATTCCACAGACCTCTTTGGAAGATCCAAATGAATCAAGGAAGCATCCCATTGGTTCATCAATACTGGCAGCCCTCTCAAACCCATGATTTTCAAACATGGAAACCGGCACGACTATGGCAAATAGACTGGCAGGGAGAAGCATACACGGACATTGATCAGGAACTCAACCAAAGGAAAATTCGCATCTCCCAACAGCAGGACAAGCTCAGATGGGGCTACACGACAAAGGGCACCTTCACAACGAAAGAAGCACATCAACTGCGTTATTCCAACCTCCAAGAGGACAAGGATCAACTTTGGGAAAAAGTCTGGCAAGCAGAGTTATGGCCCAAAATCTCCACCTTTCTATGGCTACTGAGCAGAAAACGCATCCTCACCTGGGACAATCTCATCAAAAGAGGGTTTATAGGGCCGTCCAGATGCCCAAACTGCAACACAAACGGTGAAACTATCTACCATCTACTGGAAGAATGCACATTAGCAAAGCAAATCTGGGAGAAAGTCGAACAATGCAACATGAAGGTACACCCTAGAATGGAAGACATTACAGCAAACATAAGAACCTGGGCAACAAACCCGTTTAAAAGCAAGGTCCTCAACTCCTTATGGAACATCCTGCCCGGCTTTCTCTACTGGACCCTCTGGAAGGAACGCAACCACAGAATCTTCAACAACACCGCCAGATCCTTAGATGACCTCTTGATCAATCTCAAAAAAAACATTCAAGAAACTTTAGCCATTAAAGCTTGGAAAGAAGAGGACTGGCCAGAAAGCCATCAGGAGCAAATCATATTGAAGAACTGGAATCTGGAAATGAAGTCACCAAACATCGCCTCCATCAAACCTTCCACCAGATCTTCATCTCCCTCCTCTTGGTCCCCTCTGGCACCCTACTCCTTCAAGCTCAACTTCGACGGTGCCGCCAAAGGCAACCCTGGTCCGGCAGGATTCGGAGGAGTTATACGCAATCACTATGGAGAATTAATGCAAGTATATTACGGCACAATGGGCTCAGACACCAACAACGCAGCGGAGCTGGAGGGTCTCTGGAAGGGAATTTGCCTAGCACACCAGAACCATCTTCACCCTCTGGAAGTCGAAGGCGATTCTCTGATTCTCATAGCAATGGCTAAAAGAATACAAGCAGGAGCTAAAGTAGTCAAGGTTGCTAAAAGCTGGCGATTGCTAAGCCGTTTGGAAGATCTGGAGGAAAAGCTCCATACATCCCACAATATAACCTTCCATCATGTCAGCAGAACAGCCAACAAGGTTGCATATCGATTAGCGAATCAAGGAGTGTCACAGTGAACACCATATTTTTCAGGCCCCCTAAATACAGTAGATAATGCTCAACTCCAACAGGACTGCATCTCTTTGGTGCAAAAAGATCTTCACTCCCCGGATGCGGGTGATCACGTGGCGTGAGTGGCGTGCTGGGCAGGTGGCGAGTCACATGGGCAGATGTCAGCCCGGACAAGCGACCACATACCACCAGGTCAGGGAAATTAATGTGCAGAGGAGCTCGACTGAGGTGAAAGACTGTTCGGCCTCGAGCGAATTGATGCGGACAGGGACATTCTGGGGGAAGGCAGCCAAGTTTCAGGCACCATTCATTGCGCATCCAGGACAGAGGAACATGGAGCTCCATAAGAGCATTGTTAACCCGCATAATGCGCAGAAACCTGAGCAATTCCGGAAAGCTACCAAGCACACTCTGGCCAGGTGCAGGATCGTAGCAGAGGTTCAGGTGAAAATATTCGGAATGTATGGTGGGCGAAGAGGAGGTCCGAGGGGCAGAGGCGGTTCGCGGGGCCGTCTGGCAACACAGAGGACTGCTACCTCTCCCGCTTCATCTGTTGATATCCCTGGCAGTAGCTCGCGTCAGCCCATCAGTCAGCAAATTGGAAGCGGAGAGCCCCTGGACTGTGGGCATTCGGAACATCCTGCAATCAGATATCGCATACCCTGCACTCTGGAGAACAACACGCTGATCGTGTCCGTTACAGTTGAGCACTGCAGTGACTTTCGCAGGCCACGGGAAGGGCAGACGATGCCCAGGGTGGATACGGAGGTGCTTAGGGTGGATTTTCGGCCACCTCCTCTTATAGAGGAAGCTGGACCTTCGACAATGCCGCCTGCCCAGGGAGGAACACAGCCAGCGAAGGTGGAAGCCAAGAAGGAACAACAGTTCGTGAAGGAAGACGAGCCGTATGAAACAGATGAGGAATAAAGATGCAGCTCATCCTCTCTCTGCCCTCTCGGCTCTCGGTTCATCCTCTGTCTTTCTCCATGTGTTTGTATATCAGAGGGTTTATGTGTCTTAGTAAGTCGATGTGTCACTGTGTCAGAGTGTCTATATGTCCCTGTGTCATGGTAAGTCAATGTGTCGAATGTGTCAATTGTCCAATGTGTTGGCTGAAATGCCTACAGTGTCGAATTTAGGTCAGTTTGGCAAGCAGGAAAGGAATGGTCATTTTGATAGAAAATCATGAGAAGTCTCCATGGAGATACAAGGCCTCGGCCTTCTGTAATTTGGATGTAAACTTTCGATTTTTGTAATATATTTAGCATAGTCTTACGCAGAAAAATAAAAATAAATGATATCTCCTAGAGGTTGGTGCTTCTGCAAATTGTCCTGTGAGAATGGAGGTCTAATTTCTCCCTTCATGTTTTGCAAGAGGTCTTATGATTTTGTTATTATGGCTTCCAATTCATTTTCCAACTAATTTCCAATATGATATTCATTAGCATTAATATATCTTTTCTAACCATTAAGATATCCTGGTTGAGCATCACGATATGTTGGTTGAGTACATATAACTCTTCATGCATGCTTCCACCGTTGCTTGTATCCACCATTTATATATTTTTTTTCTCGGTAAAAGCTAGCTAGTCTATTGTATTATATTTACAGGTAAACTTTACATATAGTGAGGCAGGCTCTCCAGGGCCAGCAGTGGCACCTTGGATAGCTTAACTTGACGCAAAAATCTCCCTCGCAGGGGTAGCACCTACAGGACATTCCAACATTCCTCTAAAACTTGCTGAGGAAAAAGACCAAAAAGACATGACTACGTCAGAGCATAGAATAGCGCTGAGCTAAACATGAACGCGACGGCCCACGTAGGGGCTTCCATCAAAAACTGACTATGAACCTTGTCCATCAAAGAGCTTACAATGGACCTTGTCCAAACGCGAGACCGACATAAACAAGACAATATTAAAAACTGAAAATAAACAAACACAGTGATGAGCAAAACCCAAATACCCGCAGAGACCTTTAGCTTAGACCAGAGCCGAGAGAGAAAGGGATGTGCTGGTGCGTGCATCGGAGGATCAGTCTTTGGGCACTTCTTCCACGATATATTTCCAACCTTGGCCCTCAGGGACTCCTTCCCAAATGGCCCATGGATCCTTTGCGGTGGCCTGAGGTTCCGGCTGCGAGGGATGAGAAGGTGCTTGCAGAATATATTTCCCATAGGTGCCCGCCTCAATTGGTGGTTGCAACACAGGACTCTCCTCACTAACGCCCTCTGGAGGTGGCTCTGCTGAACCTAGTAGCTTTCCACCATCATTGCCCTCAGGAATTTTAGTGAAAAGAACTGAAATATGAGCATTGATACCTGCCTTATCCTTTGAGCTACCCAAGGTGAACATGAATGAGTCGAATGCTGGAAGCATTGGCTCTCCTTCACTTGAGCTGCCAAGATCCATGAACTGCCCGGCTTGAATTGGTGTGGCTTTTGCCCTCCTGTAGCAGTAGCAGCAGCAACAGTGATGGTGCTCATATGCTACAGGGGGGCGAGAGGATGAACCTCGCCCAGGTCCCCTTCTGCTCGGTTTCCGTTATCGCAACTTTGCCATGGACTCCCCGTTGCCTCCCTTGTGTTCCTGAAGTGAATTGTAATAACAAAAACAGTGCAGACCTTGCCACAAACCACACACAGGCGTAATAACCACAGAGCAAACTTTGCCTGAGGGAGAAATTTCCCTTCTCGCATCCAATTTACTTCGATTTCCCTTAAATTGTTTCTCCCACCTGAGGCAATTACTTGAGTTGTAGCGACGGAATGCCAAGACTGGGAATTGAGGTGGTAAAACATCCACCTGTCCAGAATTCCTCTGCGCCTGCACCGCCCCAGCTTCACCATACCAATGAGCTTGCATCGATTCACCTTCCCCTTGAAAACTTGCATCCTTCCCTCGATGAGAGCGAGCATTAACTGCGTCCTACATCCCCATTGTTTCACCCTGCTCGGCATTGAATGCCCAGAGCTCGGGCAACTAAACAATATCCTTTGGCGGCGATATCCCATTAAACTGTATTGTTAGCACGGTGTGGCACATGCTGGGCATGTGGCTCGACCCCATTTGATGTGCCAGCACCCGCATCCGGGGATTCAGCGTCGCTTTGGAGGAGGCTCTCAGAGTCCTGAGTCTGTTGATTGCTTGGGATGATGTCCAAGTTTCCCAATAGGAAGGTTTGGTTACTTTCTACCCCGATATTGGCTAGGAGATCAGCAATCTTATTACATTCTCTTCTTGTGTGGTGAAAGGAGAGGGCTCTGTGATTGCGCAACTCATGAGCAATGTTGTTTAGCCTTGCTTCTAGTCTCCAACTGTCAGCAAATTTTCTGGCTTGAGAGCCATTCTGAATGCGTGTGGCCATGTTGATGAGGATCTGGGAATCGCCTAGCTACTAGGAGCCCTTGCTAGAGTCCCTCCAACTCCGCGGAGTTATTGGTGTCCCATCTGATATTGCCAAAGTAGATCTGCAGGGGGTTCCGTTCTGATTTCGAATAATACCTCCAAATCCTGCTGGCCCAGGGTTTCCTTTAGAGGCTCCATCAAAGTTGAGTTTGTATGAGTTGATGGGTGGGGCAATCTAGCTTCTGACTTCCTTGATATTGTAATTCATTGTCTGATGCATGGCATACTCTTGTGGCAGCTGCAGCTTCCAATTGTCGAGGATGTTTTTCTCATTGTCTGTGGTAGGGAGGTCCTCTTTTGTCCATGATCGAAGAAGCATAGTTTCTCTGAGATTGCCATGCAGTCTACTCCAGATTTCCTCAATAGGCGAGCTCTGGTTTTTGAATATGCACCTATTCCTTTCCTTCCAAATGTTCCATAATACTGTGCCTGGGATAATGTTCCACAGGTAGTTGAGAATCTCACAATCATAGGGGCTTTTCGGCCACTGTCGGATGGTATCAATGATGTCGCCAGTTCCTTTGCATATTTTTTGATATCTGAAGCCAACCTTCTCCCATCGCTGATTGGCGATTGAGCATGTATCCAGAAGATGCTGCAAGGTTTCCTCATTTTGAAAGCAGTTGTGGCATATCGAAGGACCTTGGAAATTGCATCTCCTCAGCTTATCCCAGGTGAGAATCCTTTTGTGCCCAACCATCCAGAGGAAGTGGGAGATTTTGGGCCAAGCTTTGAAGCCCCTAATTCTCCCCCAGAGAGGATCCGGCCTGGTGGGGAAGTTTCCTATAAGATTATAGGCTTCGGAAGTGGAATAAGATCCTCTAGGTAGATAGCCCCATCTGATTATGTCATCGTTGTTCTCATACCAGATGCTTCTCTTCTTTAACTCGTTCTCAAGTGCTGCTACTTCCTGAAGTGCTTGTGATACTGGTTATCTGATTACTTAGTCGCCATTTCCTGAATCCATTTTCCATTTCCTGTTCCCAGAATCGATGGACGGTTGCCTGCTGCTGCTCCTGTCTATTCAGAATGATCATTGAAGGAAGATCACTCGAGAGTTTGGGCAATTGGTTCCAAGCTTCAGTCCAAAATCTAGCACTGTGACCATTCCTAATTTCCCAAAAGTTGTGCTTTTGAATGAGATGATGATGCTGCTTGGCGGCATTGCAAATAAGTGACCCTTTGTTTGTGGGCATGAATCTTATGAGCTCTGCTTGGGGCATGTTGTTGGTATATTGGGCTGTCCATATTTTAGCCCATAGCTTATCTGGATTAGTCACCCATTGCCACCATATTTTGGCGTTCATGATGGTGTTGTTGTACTCTGGATCTCTAAGTCCTATGCCGCCTTTGATTTTGGGCCTGCAGACAGTATCCCATTTCACAAGTGCCCATTTGCGGTTAGTGGCTGAGCTTCCCCACAAAAAGTCACGCTGCAGGTTTCTCAACCTTTTTAATACCCACTTTGGTGCAACAAGGATAGAAAAAATATAGAGAGGCATGACTTGGAGGATGGACTTAATAAGCACAACCCGACTAGCTAGATTGAGGGAGCGGTGAGTCCATAGATTAAGTTTTGAATCGATCTTCTCAAGAAGAGTGTGCCAAGCAGGCTGCTTTAAGGCCGAGGCAGTGAGGGGAGCTCCAAGGTACGTGGATGGGAGAGAGGCGGTGTGGAAGCCTAGGATACGGGAAACGACAGATTTAACCGAGGTCAATTGCTCCGTATCAACCATTTATCTTACCGTTAGTATTGCAATAATAAAAAATAAAGCATGGTATTCTTAGTGATAGAGCGTCCAGTCCTAGCCCATCCCTCCACCTCCTGCTCCTCCATTCCATTTACCATCTCTTTGGGACTGCGACAATAGAGTATAATACAATCCAAAATTAATAATTCTAAGAATATAAAAATTGGCTTTCAAATTCATGGAACACTTTCCAATTAAAATAATTTTGATACAAAACAAAAACAATTTCATAATGCGCTTCTCTAGGAAAATATTTTTGATAACAATTATACCAACAAGACTAGAAAATTCAAGAATCAATAGAAAAATGATGAAGACAATCCTTATAATACTTGTATGTTTTGAAACAAATGAATAAAACCACTTTCTAGAGCTTCTAGAAATGAATTTAGTGCTAACAGAGCTACAACACGATTTAGGAATTTGTTAGTACGAAAATTCTTAATACGTGTGGCAGAAATGGTTCACTTAAGTCACTCGTGACAAGTGACCCTAAAACCATAATCTTGCCACTTAGTATGGTTTATATTTGCAAAACAACATGATAAAATCCTGTAAGAAAATAAATGATGCAAGTTTAAAACGTTTAGAAACAATACAAAAAAGTGCAATAACCCAATAGAATGACTTTAAATGAATAATATTTTATTAAACAACACCGGGTAAGGAAGATTTACAACATAGGTTTGTAGATTCCCTCCATGGGATGAGTAATTTTGATGTCCTTGTGCTTCAACAATCTTGTTCTTCTCTCTCAAATATATACAAAACCTAAAAGCAAGATGGCACTCAAGCGAGAGCTCAAATGTAGTGAGACAATAATGTTTATAATGGTAATGATCATGGTGAAGAATGAATGAAAAACCCTCTTATTTATAACAAATTATTGAGCTAAATTAGGAATTATAAAATAATAATATATTATTGACCAAATCCAAATCTAACCATTAGGAATAATTTATTATATTTTTTGGAGATGGAAAAGGTATTTAAAATGGTTAAATATATTTACTTAGAAAATATTTGAAGTAATTAACAAATAAAATGATTTAACAATTACTTTTTGATAATCACGAGAAATGTGAATTTGAA
Source organism: Pinus taeda (assembly GCA_000404065.3). Classification (NCBI taxonomy): domain Eukaryota; kingdom Viridiplantae; phylum Streptophyta; class Pinopsida; order Pinales; family Pinaceae; genus Pinus; species Pinus taeda. Next base: position 98,692 of record APFE031611699.1, read on the forward strand.
ATAATTATTAAATAATAGTTTAAAAGTTATTCTGAGAATAAAAATAAGGAAGAATAAATAAATAGTGGCTTATTTAATTATTCCCATGTGATTTAGTCAAATGTGACAAGGATTAATTATCAAATAATGATTTAGTAGTTATTCGTAGAGAATATTAAGTAAATTCTAATGTATTTAAATTTTATTGTGTGGTTTTTTAATTTTCAACAAAATTAATTTAATAAAAATTGTTTACTAAATTATTTGTAATGGTCAAAGTGATCTTGCCATGGTAAAATTAATCGTACATGGTGTATTTTGATCCACCTAGTTAGAAATGTATAGCTGGTCTTTTTTCTTTTGGTGATAACATAATTCATAAAACAATAGTCATATGATAAATCAGATCTTGATAATGCTAGTCAGTTTTATAACAACCAAAGAAAATAGTTTCTGCATATATTTAAGAAACCAGTTCAGAGCCAACAAGCCTACATATAAGGCATTGGAGGACATAAGTGATCTAAATCATTAATTGACATCAAAGTTTTGAAAGCACATTTAACTAATATTGATTTTAATGGTATTCATTAACCAATGATCATCACCAATTTGGCTAGTACTGATTTTCTTGATCTTAAATAAGAAAAGGCTTTTCTGGTTTTTATTTATATTTTGTAAACATGGTAGTACTTTTGCTATTTATATTAACTAGCAAAAATTAGGCTTTTCCATTTGTTCCAAGTGGCCTCAACCTACCTGTAGGAAACCAAGTTTCCCACTTGTCAGCATTAAAAGCTGTCCAAAATTTGTATAAGTCTTTCTCTATTAACCTAGCAACATTATATATATTATCTATACTGCAATAAAACTTTGAAAAGTAAAATCTATTCATCATGAAAGTGAAACAAAATTTATTAGGATAACTCTTTTACTCCTCATCCCAGGAAATCACAGGGCCTCAGGCTTAGGCATTAGAACCCAACATCTCGCTTCTCTTCATATCCTGCAGAGCTTGTTCAATCCCTCCCAATGCTAGGTTGTTTTGATAAGTTTGGATCTGGACTGCCACTATCTCCTTGAGTAGCTCTGGACTGATGGTATCTTTCTCTTTGGTCTCCTCCTATGCCTCTGAGCCTTTGGTTGCTACCTATTCTTTGTTGAGAGTCATGGCTCAGGCCACAAAATTCTTCATGACCCAGTATTGCTGGATCATTTGTTTGATGAGTGTGTGCCATCTGTGAGTGTTGCCTAGGTCTTGAACCATTTCCTCCCATTCTTCCATGGGAATGTCTTGGTTTTTAATATTGCCATTTAATTCTCTCTCCTAACCAACTATTTGGGATCTGACCTTAGTTGGGTTCCCTTCCATCTACATGTCAATGAGGGTCTTCTTATGCTCATGTCATGTGTTTCTCCCTCTCTTACTTTGTTGTCTGTTGGAGCTTCTCACCCCCTCGGTGTTATTTTGGCCTATATCTCTCTTACACTTCTTAGTCGCTTCTTTTCCATCTCTTCTCATTGTGTCTTTGTCGTTGTTGTTGTTGGCTTCTCCCAGTCATGGAAAATTTTAAGGGCGATTTTTCACCCTTAAGTGAAATTAAGGGTTTTTAAATTTTTAGTGGGTGAATATTTTGTATCATAGTACATTTTTACAAATCGCCTCAAATAGCCCATCTTATTTTAAGGGAGACAATAAAAAAGGTAAATTTAGCCCTTGAAATTAGGAGTTACAACTTTCCATTCACCCTAATTTTCAAGAATAGGTTTTATTTATGTGAATATTATGGGCCAAATACCATATTTATAAAAGAGGTATGGTAAATTAATAAAAATATAAATAAATGAGAGGTATGGTAAATAAATAAAATATTTTTTATATTTAATCCATAAGTCACCTTATATACATGCTTATATACATGCAAGGGTGTAAACAAATAAAAATATAAATGAAGTGGAGGTATCGTAAATAAATAAAACCTCTTTTTATATTTACTCCATAACTTTCTTTCACTTTATGAAGGCTCAAAAAAGAGGTTTTATTTAAGTGAATCCTATGGGCCAAATACCATATTTGTAAAAGAGGTATGATAAACTAATAAAAATGTAAATAAATGAGAGGTATGGTAAACAAATAATTTTTTTTTTATATTTACTCCATAAGTCACCTTATATTTACTAGCACTCAAAAAATGCGTTATATTTAGGCGAAACCTATGGGCAAAATACCATGGGGAAAATACCATGGGCTTTATTATTATTAATACCGTGAAAAAAATAGTATTAACCCTAAAATTAGTATTAATAAAAATAAAAGTGGCACATGGTATTGACCCATGGTATTCATGTGGAATGTAGCATATTTAAATGGGGAATTAAACCAACCTAGATCCATCTTTACTATGGATCTACTAAGCCTCGAGAGGGATCAAATATTGTGATATGCAAACTAGCATAGAGTGAAAAAATATTTGATCCCTCTCGGGCTTTGTGGATCAAGAGTAATAATGGATGTTGTAATTTAATGTATGTTAGACATTTTAACTTGGTTAAAATAAAAAATAAAATAAAATCAATATTAATTTTATTAATTTTTATAAATTACTAATAGTAATTTTTAAGCTCCAGGCTTATGATAACCCATGGTATTGACCCATGGCAATACCATGGTATTCATGTGAGCATAGACTATTTAAAGGGAAAATTCTATCATCTTAGATCCATCTTAATTCTGGGTCTACCAAGTGCTTAGAGATGTGGAGTTAAGATGGATATAAGTTGCTTTTTATGATAATGAAGATATTAAATAGACTTAGGAAATTATATTGTAAAAACATCCTTAGGTGAATGGTTAAAGCTATATTTAGTCACATCACAAAATTTAGTAAAAAATTCCAATATCTCCATTAATATTGGTTTTTAACTTTTTCTGATTTAACAAAAAAAATTCAAAACAATGAAACCTTATCACTCTCTCTGCATCACCCTCGCAGAAGTTTTCTCACCATTTTCCGAACATTCTCATATGATATCTTCATGAAAAATTTTAGGTACTGATGTTGGATTAGCTGTTTGAAAAATACGTTGGTTTGTACAACCTTTCATCTTTTGTGGTATTCTTAGTTTGTCCTAACGATGTGTAGGGGTTGTAGCTACTGCACCATATTTTCCTAAAAGTTGGAGATTCTTCACCAAAAAGGAAATTAATCTACATGTTACAATGATGTTAAAAAATCCAAGACCTATGAGGGTAGTGAATTATGCTAATAATCAATTTGGATTGGGAGATACGTAATTAAGTTTTATTATTTAATTGAAGATTTCCAATTAAAATAATAATAAATATACATTTATATATTCATATATTGATGGGAAGGATTCTCACAATGGTCACTTATTTCAATTACATCCCCTTCAAGCCTTTGGGATACCTAACACTTTCTTATATAATATAGTTGGGGCTTGCTACTTGTTGGTGTGTTGGGGTAAACAAACTTGATGTGTTTTTTTCTATCTCGCAGTTGGAGTCTATGGAATAAGAAAGAAATTTGATAACTTGAAAAAAGTGGTAGCTTGACCAAAGTTGTAGAGAAAAGATTAATCTCTCATACCTTAACAGAACTCATTGTCAATATCAACACCTAAAAGAACTTTGTTGTGGAATATTATCAAAACTAATAGAAGGATATGAAAGAGTATATTGTAAGAACCTTGACAAACACGACCACTGTAACTTGGAACATTGTTTGTAGGAAGAGAAAATTATGTTTCCTTCTTCCAAACATGTATGTTAGTATATTATAGTTTAATGAATAAGTTTTCTTATTATCATATATGGTTTCACACTTTAACAAAGCATTCGCCAAGACTTCACAATGTTTTATTATTCCATAAAATATTTGCCAAGATCTTACAAGATTTTATAATTCACTAGAAGGTTCTCTATCACTGTGCAAGATAATATAATGTGGTGAGAGATTCACCAAAAAAATTATATATACATATTATATTATTGATAAAATCACCTCCCATTTTTCCTATGTATGATGGGGATTAGCCCATTTATTATACATATAAATTTAGGGCGGTTTTTAAAATTTCCCTACTCCCTGTTTGCTTTCCTTCTCACAGTACTGGACGTAGATTATGATTAAACCTATAACATGACCATTAAAAGTATCAATATTCTGTTGGTATAACACCCAATCAATTTTACAATTAACTGAGCCATGTTTGGTGTCCCACTCAAGACCAGACAACCTGAGATTTCTTGGAATTCCCTTTTGCTCTCCTCCTTCCATCTCTTGGCTTTTCTCTTTGTTGTCCCTGACTTCTTTTCTTTGGTTAGTCTCACTCTGTCGACCATCACCCAAATGGTTCAACAAAGCCATCCTCACAGGGACACCACTAGGGGGGTCCCTATTGTTGTTCTAGACACTGTGGGGTAGTTTAACCATAGAGAACCTATCGGGGCAGTTAGAACTAAGGACCATGACCATTTTTTTCACTACACCGGGTAATTTCCTTCCCTTCTAATTCTTCTCTACCTTCTTTGTTCTTATTGACACTCTGTTTTTTCCTCTCATTTTTTCTCAAGAAATTCCAAGTAGGATTCTCAGGGACCACATTATCTCATGTCTCATCTCCTAAGGTCTCCATGGTGGATTCCACTCTATGCTCGGTGCTTACAACATCTCCTTCGAGCCTCAGGCACCACCTGGCCAAAGCGAGATTCGTCAGACTAGCTTCCTTACCAGGTTTGCTCCTCTCCTCGCCTTTCTCCTTTCTCTATGTGCACCTTCTTTAGAGCCAGGGTTTTAATTCTACCATCTCTCATTCTTATGTCTACATTCTAAATGTAGCAGGTGTTCTAGGGGTTCCTGGTTTCAGCTCTTACTGAGTTCGTACAATCACCTTCTGCTTTCGTTCTCACCTTCTACATGTAACTACCAACTGACTCTTCACCCATATGTTTTATCCCCATTCCCCTTCTGTCCTTTCGTGTATCTACCACATGTCTTTTGAATTTACTTGCCACCCATTTCCCTAAGCCATGCCCTCGGGATGATGACCCTTTATCCCTTCCCACTCTGGCTCTCACTAACTCATGTATGCCTCCAGTTGCCCTTTCTGTGAGTCCTCCTTCACTGTCATGCCACTTGCTGGTATCATTTTTCCTGCATTCCCACTGGCCCCGCTGCCTACCTCTCTATCTTCTCTTCTTAGCTCCACTTGACATCTCTTGGGGTTTTCTCCTTCCCTGCCCTGTCCTTCCACGTGCCCTTCGCACTATCCTCTGCCTCCACTTCCCAAATTTATTCATGTCCTTGCACTCGTGTGAATGATGTCTGACATCTCCACTTCCTATCTCTCTTGGCCCACCTTCTCTATGTTGCTACACCTTGATCGGGGGTTCTCCTCGTGTTCCTTGTATTTTTCTAGTATCTTCACTGGGTTTTTCATTTTCTCCATTTGTGATAGCTCTTCCTGTTTTATATCTAGGTTTCTACCTACTTAGCCACATCCCCAATTTTCTAGATTGTTTGCTACCACATTGCCCATCCTTGGGACATTTATTAGGATGATGTAACCTATTTGTCAAATTAGCTTGTTCATCACTTGGACCATCGAAGCAGTTCTCCAGCTTTGGCTAATTTTTTCCCATTGTGTTCCTTACTGTAGCTTCGTCACCATTTCGATTCCCATTTTTGAGCTTCCTTTCTACCTACGGTTTTTGGAATCCTTCTCTTCTCGCAATTTCCAGTCCCCTCTTCAGAGCATGAAGCTTTGCTTCATTGTTTGTCGCATTGCCACATTCTAGAGCATAGACATTGAGTGTCTCCCCCTTGCCATTTTTGAATAATCCTCCTATCCCCACTGCTCCAGGGTTCCCCTTTACAACCCCATTGAAACTAAGTTTGATCAATTCTTTCTGAGGCCATTTATAGTGCTTTACCTCCTCTGCATTGAAGGTATGGTGCTTCCATGAAGATGCATTCAACATATTGGATTTCATGTTCAGGCTTTTCATAATCCTTTCTTCTTGTGGGTTACTTTTCCAATCCTCCTCATACCATTTCTCTACTATTATTGTCTCTATTATGTTCTAGGTTATCTGGTTCCATTTTTCTTTTTCTATTCTTCCTTCTTCATTGAAGATCAGGTTATTGTGTTCCTTCATATTGCCCACACAACGAACCCTAGTAAAATTCTCCAAGCCCGATTTAGGATTGGATTTTGGTAAGGCTTCTTTCGCCAATTATCTATTGTTGTCTTCATGTTTTTTGGATTCCTGTCACTAACTCCAAAGAGTTGATTATGTTGTTTCCATACGTTATCATTGTATCTACATGTATTGGTCATGTGTTCCAATGTTTCTTCCTGTTCTTGACATAAGTAGCATATTGAGGGTCCTTGCAGCACTTGTTTTTGCAGTTGATCCCATGTAAGTTAACACCCATGGTGTAGGATCCACATGAAGAAAGCGACCTCCAACCATGTCCTTTCTTGCCATATGTTTTCACAGGTATTTGTCTCTTGATGCATGAGATGTGCTGCTTGTAGTTGGTAACCCTATTTAATTGTGAACATCCCTTTGATCCTATAACCCCATCTTCTTATGTTCGGTCCTTCCTTTTTAGCTATTTTCCTTGCTGCCATTTCATTTTCATATAGCTTGCACTAGGGTGTTTCTTGTGCTCTTGGTTAGTCCTATTTTTGTTTCCACTTTCTCCAGTATTCTCTAAGATCTATGCCCCAGACCTTTTTAACTATTTTCTCCCCATGGAGGTTAGTATATTGGTCAACTTCTTATAGTTGGGGCTTGTTGTTTAGTTTTTCTCTCCATTTCCATGCTTCTTCCGAGAAATTGGCTTTGTCACCTCCTCTTATTTCCCAAAATTTGTGTTTGTTGATCAGATTTCTGTTGTCTATAGCTAGGTTCCATATTGTTGAACATTTCCTGTCATCTCAGAGTCTCAACTTTCCTTCTATAGACCTAGGCATGTCATACTTCCTTTCCCATAGTTGTTTCCATAGGTTTACCCCTCCCTGGATCCATCTCCACCATAACTTTACCCCCATGACCTGATTCAGTATATAGGGATCTAGGAGTCCTAGGCCTGCTTCTTTTAGGGGTTTACTGAGCTAGTTCGATGATAGAAGCGCCCATTTTTTTATGTTTTAGGCCCTTTCCATAAAAACTTTTGGAAGATTTCTATCATCTTTTCGCATAGTGTTTTGAGAGTCACTTGACTCCTGAGTTGGTATATAAGAATAGATTGTAATACTGATCTTAGTAATATTACATGACTTGGAATATTCAATGTTCTAAATTTCGAGTTCTGCATATTTCTTTGGATTTTCCCCAACAGGCATTTCCAGTTGGCCACTTTCTTTTTCTGATCATTTAGTTGGATGCCTAACTATTTTGTGGATAAATATCCTATTCTGAATCCCATTACTCTTGCTAAGAAGGCTTGTGAGGGTGTTGTTGTGTTCAAGAAAAATATATTAGACTTATCTTTGTTTATCTTTGTCCCCGAAGCACTAGTGAAGTCTATGAGAATTTACATAATTTTCATGGCTTCCATTAGCAATGCTTGTCCATACATCATTATGTCATCTACAAATTGCTGGTGAGTTAATGGTAGATCATTCTCCCACAATCTGAGGCTAGTATACTATTCATTTCAGACTTTCTCCTTTACGTACCTTCTAAAGCCTTCTGCTGCCAGGATAAACAAGAAAGGGGAAAATGAGTCACCTTGCCTAAGCCCTCGAGTTGTGTTAAATACTTCTGTGGGAGGTCCATTGAGAATAATTGACAAAATTGGGGTTGTTACCATTGACATTATCTAGCTTATCCATCTTGCATCAAAGTTGAATGCCTTCGATATTCCTTGTAGATAATCCCAATCCAGTCGATCATAGGGTTTTTCCAAGTCTAACTTAACCAACATTCCTTTGGTTTTTGTTCTTTTTAATGATTGAATAGTGTCTTGTGCCACCACTATGCCACCTATTATTTGTCTTCCTTTAACAAATCATGTTTGTTCCTTAGATATCAACCTAGGTAGTATAGGTTTTAAACAATTTACCGTAATTGTAGCCATACTTTTGTATATGACTTTACAAAGTGCTATTGGTTGGAACCCTTGCGGTTCATCTGAATGCTTTGTCTTTGGGATCAGGGCCAGAAATGTGGAGTTCAGGGTTGGGTGCATTCCTGTTGTGTGTTTGGACTCCACTAATTTCACTATGTCTTTGCATAGGAATGGCCATGTCACCTAGAAGAATTCGATCATGAATCCATTTAGCCCTTTCCATATTCCTAATGAGTTCTTATAACTTTGATTTGGATATTTCTCTTAATAGGGCAATTTTCTCATCTCTGGTCACCAGGTTAGGGATGTATTGTTTGATTTTGTTTATATTCTCCTCCCTTCTTATGTTTGGTTCTGTCAACAACCCTTTGAAGTTTTGTACGAACAGATTCTCTATTTCTTCCTTTTGGGTAAGATGATTGCCTTGCTGATCTATTAAGGAGAAGGTATTGTTCTGCTACCTATGATAGATCATTACTTTGTGGAAAAACCTTGTGTTTCATTCTCCTTCCTTTAACCATTGGATTCTTGATTTTTGATTCCATAGAATCTCATCTTGTTGTCTTCCTTCCTCCATTTTATTAATCAACTAACCTTCTTCCTCTGCTAGCCCTTCACTTCTACCTTCATTGGTTATTTGTTGCTGTACTTTCTTCTCCTCCCTTCTTATGTTTGGTTCTGTCAACAACCCTTTGAAGTTTTGTACTAACAGATTCTCTATTTCTTCCTTTTGGGTAAGATGATTGCCTTGCTGATCTATTAAGGAGAAGGTATTGTTATGCTACCTATGATAGATCATTGCTTTGTGGAAAATCCTTGTGTTTCATTCTCCTTCCTTTAACCATTGGATTCTTGATTTCTGATTCCATAGAATCTCATCTTGTTGTCTTCCTTCCTCCATTTTATTAATCAACTGACCTTCTTCCTCTACTAGCCCTTCACTTCTACCTTCATTGGTTATTTGTTGTTGTACTTTCTTCATCATAGTTTGGATTAACTGTTGTTCCTTCTGTATGTTGTCGAATTCTTCCTTATTCCATTTCTTTATTTTTCCTTTTAGATCTTTTAGTCTGAGTTGAAAGGTGTGCATTAGGTTTCTCCCTACTATCCCATTCTCATTCCGCCATTCCATCATTTTATATATTACGATCGGTTCTCTTAACCGAAATGCCTCAAACCTAAAGTGTTTGTTTTGGTTTCCTTGATTCATTTCTACTTCGAGTTTAATAGGCTAGTGGTTCGACCCTAGACACAGAAGAATTGATTCTTCATAGAATATATCTTTGCTAATGAAGTGTTCTATTACCAAGACTCTGTCCAATTGAGACGCTATCTGTCTGTTCCCTCCCCTTCTGTTGTTCCATGTATATTTTCCATTTTTAGTAGGGATATCCACCAATTTTATTTCTTCATGTAAATCTCTAAATTTCTCCATTTTTGGCTCTTCTCTTCGCAATCCCCCTTTTCTCTCCTCTATTGATGTTATCAAATTGAATTCACTTGCTACCAGCCAAAGTTTTTCTTTGTGTATCTGGCTAAGCTTCATTATTTGCTGGAGGAAATTTTCCTTTTCCACTGGAATCTGAGGGCTATATACTGTAGAGACTAGGAACCATTCTCTATTTCCTATTAGGCGAAACCGTCCAATGAGGATTCTCTTCATACCTATCTAGTAGTCCCCTATAATCTCTGTTGTGTTTAATAGTATTGCTATATCTCCCATGCTACCTCTTGTATCTATGGTAATGTATTCATACCTTGGTTTCATTTTACTTACTATATCTTCCATTCTCTCTCCTGTAATTTTTGTTTCTTTTAGCAGCATGAGTTGAGGTTTTTCTTTTCTTAGTCTCTGAGTTAAATGTCTCTACTTGTCTCTACTCTTGAGGCCTCTTATATTCTAGGATGTAATTATAATTGGGCTACATAGTTTATTTGTTGGTATACTGCTGATAGTAGTACCACCCTCCCTATATTCACAAACATTTCTCCCATTATCTGTATAGAATCGTGTAGGTTTCTTCAGCCTATTTTCTTTCCTCCTTTAATTTTATTTAAGTATTCTTGGGAGTTGTGATGATGCATCTAGAGTTGTTATGCCATATCCCCCTATCCCTACCCCTGTTTAGCTTGATACTGTTGGAATGTTTCTCTCTATAATATTTTTTGGTCTTTTGGAATGAATTATTAATCTAGGCATCTCCATTCATTTAACTCAACACCTCTTCTTCAATGCTTAATTCTTCTCCCTTTTTGTGTTAATTTCCATTGTGGTGTTTTCCATATTCTCCCTGTCTTCTTATCCTCCTTCTCGGCCGGCTCTCTTTGGGCTTTCCTCTTGGGGTTTGGCTTGCCTTGACTTGAACTACTCTCCTTTCCTTTTTCCTGATAGTCCATAGTTTGGACCTCATCATCTTCTTCTTCTCCCCATCGTGCTTCAAAGATATTTGCTCTTCTCGGCTGATCTGGATATTATTTTTTCCCTCTGTTGGTGTTCTGTTTTTCTTGTCTTCTCTTGCATTTCACTTCTTGAAATGATTCCTTATCTTCTTGATTTTTCCTATGTTCTTTGTTCATGTTTTCTCCCTCTTCTTGGTCCATTGGGAAATCATTAAATATGTAACCATACTCATGACATCTTATGCATCTGAATGGGATGTGTTCCTAGTCTAAAGTTTGCTGCCATACCTCTTCATGGTATTCTAGTTCCACTGGGTTTAGGATAGGTTCATCTATTTTCATGTATACAGATATTCCCGCATATGAAGTATATCTTACTTTTTGTGTCCTTTCTGCTATTTTGAAAAATTTTCCTATCATATTTCCAATGCCCTCTAGTATTTCTGGGTCCCAAAAATCCATTGGGAGACCCAGTAACCTAACCTAAACTGAGGCTGCCAAATGTTTTTGCTTGTATGGGTCATAGTATTCTTCCAAGTATCTCATAAACAAACCAACATTATAATGAAAGTAAGGACCATTTTCAAATAATTTTTATTTGTCTTGTAGGTTCGAGAATATTATCGTGAAAAAGCCTCTAGCTCCTAGCTTGAGCTTGATATCACATTCGGGCTGCCATTTTTGATGTATCCATTTGGCGAGGTCCTTTTCTATCAGCCACACTCTGATGAACTTACATATTAGCGCTTTGTATTTCATGTAACTTTTGTATCGCTCCAGTTTGTTCATCGGAATGATGAATCTTGGTTTCTCCATCACACATGGTAAACATTTACCTCTGTTGACTACCTTCCATCTCCCCTCGAGGGCAGGTATTGACATTTTGTTGGTATATCCTTTGTGTTTTGGATTACTTATATTCTGGCAGGAATCCCCTGCCTCCACATCTCAGTAGGAGGGGCTCCCTCCCCCTTTCCTCCTTTGTCATTCAGATCTGGTTCCTAACCTTCTGGTTTGCATATTTTTAGATGTCGTAAGGATTTTTGGAGTCGCGGTTTAGTTTATCTCATGGTTGCCACTCCATTAGGTTTGTAGAGTTTATTCCAACCCTTTTTCAATTTGGCAATTCTAATATTGATTACTATAAAACATATTTGTTTTTCTGAAACTCCCACTTGAGATAGTCCAATTCATAGGATTGTCTTTCATGACTTTTCTATTTGGAATTCTTTAGAAATCGATATGAACATGCTATTTTATTCGTATTCTAATTCTAATTCTATTATGATTATGTTATGATACAATGAAACTTAAACATTTATTTTATTGCATTGGGTTACTTCTTGTTTATGGAAATGTTATTTATAATGTTAGTTTAACCTGTTGTTCTATCTACTTAAGATTAACTAAATAACCCATGCCTATATATACAACTATTTTTTGCATTTATTGAATGAATCAATGCATATTTAGGACATCATTTCAATGCTCAATAGAATTTAGTTAGATCATTTTTCTACCAACCAATGTTTTACTATCAAAATGGAGTGAGCGAACCTTGCTATTGACATTTCCTGAATACGAGGCCCATTAGTGATTTCACAATTGTGAATTGAATGGCAATTATACAACATTAAATGAAGTGTGTTTTTAATCTATCTGAGGAAGAAGTGTTGCGCGTGAGAATCAATGTTTAGAGAAAGAAACACAAAATTGGTTTCACAATGTCCCACACTTCCGTATACATTCCCCCTTCATAGAGTTCTCGTGCACTCTTTCATTTTGCAACATAATGCACATAAATAAATTAATTAGTAGTTTTTGCTTGTTAAAGCTTGGGGCATTAAAATTTTGGTTGCGTGTATATTGCACCCATAATAAGTGTAGGAGATTCACTATCTATGTGAATAAATTTTGTATCTTGACTCGATGTAGTTCCTATCGGTTCATGTTAGGCCGGGAACTATAATTTTAAAACTATTATCAATCTTTATAATTTTTTAAATTTTAGTAATATTTTTTAGTTTTTTAGTGTGTGGTGGATGTGTAGAGCAAGTAGTGTAAACCTTCCACTCTTCGTACATAAAAACTAAATATTTTAGTGTACTAAAAAAGGGTGTGTGGAGGATTTTATATCTCTTGCTCCACAGCCACATTCTTCCCACACATTGTTTGTTGCACTCTCCGTAACACTTTTATATGTACACCAAAATAGAACTTATTATCCTCATAGCTTAGCTTGTTTATGTACCTTGGTGGAAGTTCATATTCCTAATAATATATCTCAATGCGAAAATGAACCATTTTATCATGCTAATAGGGAGGTTGAAGCATTATGTAGGTAAATATATTTCATCTTGATCTGTGAATGAGCAACAAGAGATCAATTACAAAATCAATATATACTATAATGGGAAATCAAAATTGCAATATGGGCATGCTTATTGAGTCTAAATTATCAATTAATTTAAATGTTTGAGCTTTTGAAAGTCCAAGGATTCTAGGAAACGATTTCTATTGTATCAATCCACACAAAGGGAGAATTAAACTTCTAAGCCATCAGCATAAGTCTCTTGCACACATGAATGCATTCAATGTACCTTGAGCGAAACGAATTGAGCATTAAATAAAGTGTAACTTGACATTTAAAAATTTTATGGGAAATGAATTGATCAACTAATTAGTGATTTTGGCTTATTAATGCATGTGATGAAGAGGCTTTATGCAGAAAAATGAGTGTGCAGAGCAAGGAGAAAAACATTCTTGTACAATGTCTTGTATCTTCACATACATTTCCCCACACTACATATTAATGAATTAATTGTAAATTTGGTATTATTAATATCTCACACATGAAAAGTTTGGGTTGCGTTAATACTAAGTGAATTTCTATTTTCACATTTGTAAATTAAATAGTTATATTAAATGAAGTCTATTTTTAATGTGTATGAGGAAGAAATGTTGTGTGGGAAAACATGTGTGTAAAGAAAGGAATTGAATGCTTCTTGGAAATGTTTTATGCCTTCGCATACATTCCTACAAGATACATATTAATGAATGAATTAGTGGCTTTTGGCATAAATAAGGCATTGATTGCATGCTTAATAACATCTGGTCTAAAACGTTGTGTAATGTTCACTGATTCATTGGATTATGTAGCTAGTATCCATTCTAACATATTGAAAAAATATGCACAAGAGTAATATATGTGAGAGAAATGTTTTTCACCCACATATACAACTTTGTAGATGGTTTGCTCTGAACACTTCTTCTATATGCTATAAAATGTCAACTTGCATAGTGTTGGACAAACATATTTTCCCATTTTGTAGCAATGCTTAGATGAAATCTCACATAAGGTCAATCAATTTATTATGTTTTGCACATATTCTCCTTCCATAATCCTTTTTCTACAAACCATAAATCCTCAATTTTCATTTTATTTGATACACACATTTTCTTATTCTGCAACAACAATTTTATTGGTAAAAAAAATATAGCAATTACTTTATCTTCACAGAGTGTCATATTCCTTGATTCTTCTTCCACATAGGTAATAAGTTCCTCCAGCTATATAATTCAAATAAACATGACAATTGGTGTTATGTAGCCTTGTAGAAATCTAATATACAGTTAATTAAAATTGGATAGAACTACCTTTATGTTTTTTCTCTTACATATTTTCTAGCTCCTTTTGTTGTGTCTGTTGAAATATATGCATCTGTAATTGTGCTCATGTTATTTTAATAATGAAATTGTTATGCCTCACATTGCGATTTGTAGAGTGTGGATGTGCATGGCTGAATATGAAGAATAATGAAACCTCCCCCCACACTCTCCAAATATCTTTTAGATGTTTTGGTTTTTTCCAAAAATATAATAATTCAATTTATCAAACTATTTATTTGTTAAATCAAATAAAATGAGTTAAGATGGAAAAATAAGCATTTTTGAAAACTATTTATCCATTCTTTCATGCATTTTACCATTCCTTTGAATTCACCAAAAGGAAGGGATTTCTGGATGAACCTCAAGACAAAACCCCACATTTAATCATGGCATTGTGCAATATGGTAAATAATTTTTTGTTTGTATCCAATGTATTGCTAAATATCAATATAGTGTAAAGCATATAATAATAAAGATTAAAAATTAATTCGAGCACATGGCGATTGGATACCTTGTCCTAGAGAAACAAAACAATCATCTCATCAAATTTTAAATAAAAATAAATGGAAATAAAGAAAAAAGAAAATATGGATGCCAAAACAAGAAAAGGGAAACCTCAAAGACTAGAAAACCTTGGAAGTGTTTTCAAATGAAACTATAATTATGTGAAAAAAGATTAAATTATCAAGAAAATCTTGACAAAATCTTATTAGCCCCACTCTTACCAAATTTTTTTGGTGAGTCGCTAATTAGCCAACAAATATTACAATTTGCAAAAATTTCTCCATTGTGAAAAAAAGGAAATAAACATAGACCCAAAAAAAATTAGGATCAGTTCACAACCAAGAGCTGATAACTATGAGGGACATTTATCAAACAAGATTGTTTGGTACTGATGTTGGTGACAGTAGAGGCTAAAACACGAAGTGCAGATTTTTCTCCATCCAAGCAAATATATCTTTAAAGCAATCTAGTTTTTCCTATAAACGACCCTAACCCCTTTGCAGATTCACTAAAGTTTCTTTCTTCTACCATTGGTTGTATTGGAGATCAGTCAAGAATGATATGATCATATTATAGCCATCATATTTGTTTGTTACAAGTTATTCAACAAGCATCTAAAAATATCCAAGCTCATTGCAAAAAATTTATTGATCAAATGCAGGGTCGTTAAAATAAAGTCTATTAAGAGGGATGGGATCTATAGTCTCCCATAATCAATGCTCTCTAGGTGATGCTAGCTTGACTCGCCTCATTCATCAACTCCATGCTTTTCTTTGTTCATGCGGCAGCTTGTATTTCACAAAAAAAGAGACCAGAATACAATAATGTTATGTAAGGGCTAAACTAACAAAATGTTTTTGATTAGATAGAACACCAAACCGATTGAGAACAACTACAACAACCCACCTAGTCTTGCAATGCAATTAGGACATAGTCCAAAAAGAAGCTATCTAAACGAATAGTCATAAACTCAAAAGAAAAGTTTACAGAACCCCTAAGAACCAATTCAATACAAAGGTACACAACCATAAAACCACTGTCCTAGAGAACCTATTTGGGTTGTACCTTCAAAATTCAAGCAAAAATAGAAGTATGTAAATCATTATACCACTCAAGAATAACAGAAAATAGTCAAATGAACCAATTAAAAAAAGAGAAAACACAACAACAATGATCAAATGAAACTAGAGGATAGAAGCATTCCACCCTACCTTATTATCGAGATGGGAATTTGGAAAAGAAACTAGTGCACAATTCTTCGCATGTCATCTAATGAAAAAAATAGCATATTATCAGACATTTTTAATAAATATTGTTTAATTACCATGGGTAAATATATCTATATAACTCTATAATTTGTTGGATATACCTTGTGTTAATGTATATTTCCATTGATTTAGTCGTTGCTTTGCTCTGAGTGTAAAAACTTATTTTCCCCATGTTTCTGTAAACCAAAACTTATTTCCCTCATTTTAAAATATTTCCCTAATTTAATTTATATTTCTATATTTCTTTCCTTTTTTTTCGGTCCTTTGGTTGTGTCTCCTACAATATGTTCTTTTGTAATTGTCCTCACATAACATTAATAATGAAATGGTTATGTCTCACATTCTAATTTGTGGAGTTCAAAGATGCAGAAATGGGGAGGAAACAATGTAAAATATTACTTTGTACTCTACAGATATCATTTAGATGTTTTGGATTTTTTCTAAAATATATCTCCATGATTTTAAAATATTTCCCTAGTTAATTTTTTGTATTCCTTTGTTTCTTTCCATTTTTCTGCTCCTTTCACTGTCTTCTCCCATATATTCTTTTGTAATTGTGCTCACATTATTTTAATAATGAAATGGTTATGCCTCACATTGCAATTTGCAAAGTGAAAAGATGCAAAATTGTGGAGGAAAGACAATCAAAGCTTCCTCTTCACTCTACACATATCATTTACATGTTTTGGGTTTTTCCCAAAATTTAGTAATACAATTTATCAAACTATATATTTCTTTAATTTAATAATTTTTTAAGATACCGAAATAACGATGTTTTCAAAACTATTTATGGATTCGTTCATGCATTTTAACATTCCTTTGAATTTTCCAAAAGGAAATACTAGAACTGAACTTGTTTGGTCAATTTTCTATTTCCAAGGCTAAATATGAATGCTAAATATGCATGATCTCACAGTTGCATTTCTTTTAACAGTTATGGAAACAATTGTAATGGAAGAAGAACAATTAGTTCATAGTTATTATATTTTTATAATCATTGAAAAATTCATTATTGACATAAATATAGATACAAAAATTAGTAAACAATAACGAGATTACATGCAATCGGGTAAAAAACACATAATTCGTGAAATTTGGACAAATTATAGTTGATTCTTTGTTATATTCAATGTGAATTTATTTAAGTAATCAGTGCAGTAGATAGATATCTAATGACATGAATTCTAAGGTAGTATTTCTGAAGTGATCATCATGATTACATTGCTTTGGAAACCTATAACCTAGGTGAACATAAATCTTACATTGATTCCTTTACACATAGTTATGTATTTTTTCCAAGAAACCTTGGAGCAGTTGTCACACTCTTCTCTAATTTCATATCTTTAATGGGTTTTATCTTTGATCATTGAACAAACTAAAATAATAATCGATAACCTCTTTTTCAATTTCATTACAAAGGTCTCTCATATGAAAATATAACTATTAATCATAGGATTAAGCCGTAATTAAGTTTTTAATATTCACTAATATATCATAAGGAATGTTGATATGTGTTAAGGGTTAATGTATGTGAAGGTATAGAAAAATTCTACCAGACATATTACTCTTTGACACATCCTTCTAGTTTGCTAGAATGGATATTGGTTGTGAAGCCATGTTTATGCATTCATTGATTGAATAAAGGTTGAGAATACATTTTTATAATATTTATGGATATGATCTTCTTGATTTGTTAAGAAGCAGTGATCATTACACAATGCATTAGAATAAATTATATTAAGCTTTTGAATGATGTCTTTATTATGCATTGATTCACGAATTAAATTCTTATATTATCGAGGAAGGAAGCTATTAAGCACTTGAACGGTGCCTTGATTACATATTGATTAATATTTTATATTTGGTTATCTATGCCATGGGAGGTTGATTAAATCCATGTAAGATTTCGCTAAATAATTGATGGAAAAAGTAGAAATTGGTGAAAGCATTGTGCAAAGGGGATCTACATATCATTTCAATATACTATAATAGACAATAGCTACACAATCGTGTCCATATTCTTCACTTGTTCCCAAGTTGTAAATGCTACTAGGCACTTGAACAATGTGTTGGTTATGCGATGATTCACCGAATAAATGCTGAAAATACTATTTTAAATATCAATAAATATGATCCTTGATTTGTTTACAATGAATAATGATTACACAATGTGTAAGAGTAAATTTGATTAAGAACGCAAATGATGTAATTTCTCTATATGGAATCTATTGGTTCATGCAACGGAAAGTTGACTGAATTTATGCAGCATTTCACCAAAATGAAAGAATTATCTGAAGGGAGGAGGATTAAATCTATGTAACTATTCACCAAGACAATATTTGACAAATGAGGCAATGTGCATAACTAGTGTGTGAATCGAAAGAAGTGTGTGAATTGGGAGGTGTGCAAATGGGATTCACACATTGTTTCAAATTGCTATGGTCGATACTAACTGGAGAAACTTGTACATCTTATTGACTTTTTTACAAAAAAATAAATTGTATTAATCACTCAAACAATGTTTTGATTACATGTAAATTCCGAAATACATTCCTAAACGACTATTTAGAATATCGATAGATAGGACTTGGGTAATATTTTTACAACGAGTAATCATTACACAATTAGTGAAAGTAAATTCTTTTAAGCACTCGAGAAATGTCTTAATTGCATGTTTATTTGTTGAATAGATATTCATAGTACATATGAGATTTAATTAATTGTTTAATGTTAAGTGTGGATTTGTCTGCACCAGAATCAACATCCATCATTGTAGTTTCCTGCATCTTCACAGTTTTTTTGTCTCAACACAATTTTCCCATATAAAGTTTCCCTACACACTTTTACTTTCTTGCATATTCTCAAAATAAATGCTTTCAACAATTTTCATGTCATCTATTGTAATTACAAATAGGTTTTGTTAGCATTATGGCTCATGGTTTTCCTTGAGGTCAACCTAATTATGACCTCAACACAGTTTGTTGTATATCTCTATGGGTTATTTGTATGTCTACATGGATTGATTGTTCATTATGATCTTATCACATTATGTCTACATGATGGTAAGCATTGATAGTGAGGGATTGATGTGTAGTGGAGGATTGGTGTGCGTCATTGAGTAGAGGATGAGGCCTACATAGGTGTTGGAGATTCATAGAAGAAGTATTGCAAAGTTCTGGATGGAAAGAAATAAGGTTTACCTAAATAAGTTGTAGCCACTGGGAGATATGCCTAAACAATTCTGCTATAAGGTCTCAAATATAGGGAATCCCATATAAATATAGAAACTATAGACATGGACTCCATCTATTGTCCCCGCAGCCATGCATGTAGGTGATGAAAATAAAAAACCACAAGTGAAACCAAAGTTTCACCCAAAGAATTTGTGCAAATGGATTGGATTAATTTGGTGAATCATTTATTAAATTAAAACTATTTTTTTCCTATTGTATTGAGGAGATCAAGTGGCTATAAAAGGAAGAGTGAGTAGAATAATTCAATGTGCATTTGATAAGTTGTTTGTTTGTTATTTCTTTTGAACATGAGTACACAAGGAGCACATGGAAGAGACTTAGATATTAGAGATATGATGTACGGATTTGATGTGATGATAGATTGGTTTGATTGCAAGTTAAGTGAGTTTATATATATGATCAAAGTGATTGCATGGTATAGATTTTATAGTTTTATAGTCACAAATGAAAAAAATGGAGGTTTGATTTAGTACATGTTAGAGACTCGTGTGATTTGGATTAAATGGGAAAATGATAGGTCCAATATTCTTAATGTTTGTAGACTTCTTTAGAGGGAGAAATTCTTGTGAATTGTATCGTGACCAGTCTTTTGTAAAGGTATTTACCATGTATGTTGTAGGGATCGAGAGATGTTTAGATCCTCCTTTGTCAGCTTGATGATATTACACAAGAAATGTAGAAGTTGTATGCTTGTTAGTTAGTATTGGAGAACAAATATGCTAACATGAACCTAATCAATGACTAATAATTCTTTGTAGCCATGAAATTATTGAGATGACAAAGATTGTAATCGATGGTTGTAGTATGTAGAGAATAGCATGACACTTTTCCTTTTCTGATGAATTGTTCCATTGGAGTGATAGTGAATTACATTTTTTGAGCTTCCCTTGATTGCTTAAATGTAGGGATTATATGCTTGCGTTGAATATTGTTATAGAGAAGGGTTATCAGAATGAGTGTATTCGAAGAAT
Source organism: Pinus taeda (assembly GCA_000404065.3). NCBI lineage: Eukaryota > Viridiplantae > Streptophyta > Pinopsida > Pinales > Pinaceae > Pinus > Pinus taeda. The sequence continues at coordinate 118,842 of APFE031611699.1, forward strand.
GAAATTACTGTTTTGATCTAGAGCAATAAAGCCTTTTGATTGATTAGTTTGCATAAATGTAAACTAGGGTTATAATATCTCACTGGTTTGTGATGCAATGACGGGTTTGTAGTGTGGAGAGCATATTTTTATGCTCAAGTGACATGCTTTATTTGTGAAATGGTTGAATGGAATGATGTATATGAATATACTATGGCTATGGCTCTTATATGTTAGAACTTGATTTATGTGCCCTCTACTCAATTTAAAAGAGTCATAAGTGTTGTAGAGATCTTCGTAGGTTTGACAGAGAAATTGTTATGGTTAGTCAATGACATTATATAGTGGCTGTATGTATTTTTGAGCTGATGAGAATGAAATATTATTTTAGAGGACATATGTATTATGTTTGGTGATATTTTTCTAGAACAATATATTTACAGTAGGTGAACTAGTGGTTCCTTGTCTAAGTATGTGCACTTGGAGGTTGGATGTATTTTTGTAGGATTTGATTAATCAGATGTTCACGAATATGATATGTATGGAAGAGACTTGCATGGTTTCTTGTGTTATAAACATAAGTTATTGCTTGCCTTGATTGATATTCTATTGGAGGTTCTACAATGAAAGACGATTATATTTGTGCACGTTTCTCAAGGAGTGAGTCTAGTTTTCAAATACTCATTGTTGATTGATGTAATAAGTCTTTTTAGGGATGGATATAAGGATCAAAACTTGCAACTATAGAAAAAAGTGTTATGAATTGTTGGGATCAAGGTCATTTATGAACTTGATATATAGGTTGTTGCATTTTCTTTTCTCATATTGATAGAAACCTTGTGTTTAGGATACTTATGAGATCTAGTAGGAGGAATTTAATGATATTGTTGCCTAAAAACAATGTTACATATTGACATGTGAGCTGAATGCCTTGATGAGTATCGTCTTAGCGTCTGACAGGGTTTATGATAGGTTTATTTGACACCAGGAATATGATGGATGATTGGTGATGTCTTGTTGAGTGTTGTTTTTGACAATTAGGGCTTGATCGATGAAATTTATTTGACAGTGCTAGAGTTTGAATTGGAATTTGATAATGAAGATTTGACTTTGTATTTGACTTGGTGTTTACATTGATGTTGTCAGCAACAAAATGGCTTTCTATTGATAGTGATTCGTATTTATATTTGAATTGGTTTTGTTAGTGATTTATTGATTGGTATTCAATTATTCAATGGTTCGTATATGGGTATTCATATTTTTAGGTTGATCAATATCTGGCATCTTGAGTATATAATTAGGGTGAGTTTGGTGGAAAATAGTTTTTTTTTTTGATGGTTGACTGAGATAGGTGGATCCAATATGGAAATTTTGAAATGTGGTCTACAAAGGTATTTAGGGTTGTAACCTTTAATGAGGGAGTAAGTGATTCCTTCTAGTAAGCTACAATTAACTTGATTAGCGAGAAGTAGCTCCCTTCCAATAGGAGCTAGAGAACTTGTGTAGGTTGCATCCTCCTATAGGCCGAAGCTTGCATATTGGTAAGAGTATATGGTAGTACAAAATGTAATAATAATTTATTTATAACAATAAGATGAAGACAAAATGATAACAATGGTGGTTTTCTTCCATGTTCGGATTCCACCTAAAATATAGAGTGCATATGTGTTAATATTTTTTGGATACTTATGGTTTACATCATTTTATAATCATTGTTTCTCATGGTTTTCTAAATAAGATATAATCTATAACACAATGTTTAGGTAATGAAATAATTGATCAAGGCAACTTTGGAAATGAATGCATAAACTAAGCAAATTTGAATTGGGAATGCAATAATAATTCACACCCACTCTTAGTATTTCTAACATTTTTTGATACAATATTTAGTTAAAGTACAATTAATGCTCTCATTTCAATGATTAACACTAATGTTTAGTAGTAATCCTTGATGCTACTGCTATATGGTGAGTTGTTTTAGCTGTTTACATGTAAAAATGATATGGATGACTTACTTACACTTGCCCCTTGTAACAATGACATGTGCTCATAGGATAAAAAATTGCAGTAATCCTTTCGTTAAGTGAACTGGAATTTGACTTACCTACTACCCCACTGAGTTGTAAGCTTCAATGAGGGAGTTGGTGCTTCCTTCTGGTAAGCTCTAGTTAACTTGATTAGGGAGAATCAACTCCCTTCCAATAGGAACTAGAGAACTTATGTAGGTTGCATCCTCCTATAGGTCGAAGGCAACATATTGGTAAGAGTCTATGGTAGTATAAAATGTAAGAAGAACTTATTTACAAGAATAAAAAGAAGACAAAATGATAACAATGGTCATTTTCTTCCAAGTTGGGTTTCCACCTAAAATATAGTGTACATATGTGTTAATACGTTTTGGATACTTATGGTTTACATAATTTTATACTCACTGTTTCTCATGGCTTGATAAATAAGATATAAACTATAACACAATGTTTAGGTAATGAAATTATTGATCAAGGCAACTTTGGAAATGAATGCATAAAATAAGAAAATTTGGATTGCGAATGAAATAATGATTCACCCCCACTCTTAGTATTTCTAACATTTTATGATATAATATTTAGTTAAAGTATAATTAATGCTCTCATTTCAATGATTAACACTAATTTGTAGTAGTAATCCCTGATTCTATTGGTATATGGTGAGTTGTTTTAGTTGTTTACATGTAAAAATGATATGGATGACTTAGTTATATTTGGCCCCTGTAATAATGACATGTGTTCATAGGATAAAAACTTGCACTAATTCTTTGGTTAAGTGAGTTTCATCGCATTACTAATTATGTTACTTGTTTCTTGGGGAGATATGTAATTGCATGAGTGTGGAAGTGTGGAGGCAGCTTTCATTGAGATTCTTCCTCTCTCCGTACACACTTAATCAATTAATTAGTGGTAGAGGTAAGTATTATGTTACGTTGAAACTATTAATCTTGTCTTATTTAATAAACAATTGAATTATTGAATTAAGACTTCTGTGATCCATATCAAGTTTTTGAGACACATTTTCGATGATAATCACATCAAAATTCATTTGTCGACACATTTTGAACCAACAAGTGTGGTTCATCGTTAGGACAAGATGAATAATTAGATCATGAAAACATGTTAAATAAAGAGATTGATCATTCCAATGGCTAGAAACAAATGACTGCTTTTGACCAAAAGAAATGACTACTTTTTACTGGACCAACAGATATGGGAAATTTTATTAATTAATTTTATTTATTTGTTTTTTACTAATTTAATTAATTATTAATTTATATATATATTAATATTATATAATAATATATTATATTAGAGAGAGAGAGAGGAGAAACGAGAGAGAGAGAGAGATATGTTAATAATTAACTAAATTTTATTTTTCTATGCTTTCTATGTAAGACCTATTTATCATATATATATGTTTTTGATTAATTAAAAACTAAAATATATATAATTTTAGTACAAATTTTCATACCTTAAACAAAGGAATTATACCTTAATAAATGAATATTTAAGCAATAATATTATTATCTTCTTTTTAATTTCAAAAACAAATAAAATACATATACAAACGTATATTTAATTCTCTTAATTGGGAATAATGAATGATATTATATTAATATATATTATATATATTATTAGGCAACAAAGGGAAAGTTGTAGACCCTAGGGGGAACCAGAAGAGACCCAAAACCCAACAAATCTAAACAATTCAAGAAACGAGGAAATCAAATTAAAACTGGAAAATAAAACAATAAAAAGTGGGGGCTAAGAGGATAGAGTAGGGATGCAACAATTGCTAATCTTCCAGTTGTCATCGTTGTTATGATTCCTTGGACTTATTTCAATTTTAATGGCCTCCATAAACTTATGGTGATGAAAATAAGAAATCCTAGCAATATCCTGAGCCTCCCCAATGTAGATATGATCCTTAGTATTTTCCACATGTTATGCCAGAGTTGAAGACCAGTTCCTCCAATGTTTGATGTTGGCTACATTCTCATGAATCCTCATATTAATATAGCACCCAATTTCACCAATGTAGGGTTCCAACAAGATCATGGAATAACATAAACATTTTTCATATCTTTGGGGTTTATCAGGGTCTTTTACAGATTTTAAGGAGATATGAATGGTGTTAAGGGTCTAAAGGTTGAGGGAACATTCTGCTTACTCGTGATTCTCACAATATTATTAGTGGTCCACTGGATGAAAGGGAGATGCACCCATGAGATTTGATCTTTAGGGTCTTTCTTAACCTTGGGACCATTGCTAGCTTTAAGGAAAGATTTAAGACCTAGGTGCCTACTATGCGAGTTATTTACAAAAACATTAACAAGATGGTATTTATCTTTATAAAGGTGTTTTTCATTAGAGATTCTTAGGGCACGAGTAGCAAGCGTGTTGAGAACATAAAAATTTTGAGCAGGGAAATGATGAGACGTGGCATGAAGATACTGCTTTGTATGATTTTTCTTTCAAAACACATGGTGGGAGAAAGAACCATCATCCTAATTTGTAATGAGAACATCAAAAAAGGCAGGCACCCATCAACTTCCTACTCCATAGTAAACTTTATGAAGATAGATTGATTGTTGAGATGTTGGAAAAAATGATCTAACCTTTCTTCGTCATGAGGCCAGATGACACAGGTGTCATCCACAAATCTTTTTGATATCTTGAGATGTAATTAAGTAGAGGCCAAAGCCTTGGATTCAAATTCTTCCATAAAATGAGTAGCCACAACCGGGGATAGGGGAGCCCATGGAAACACCACATGTCTGCTCATAGAATTCACCATCAAAGAAGAAAAAACTAGAACTAAGACAAATCTCTTCTAATTGAGTGGCATCGAGATCGGTGAGGTGATTTATGATATCAATGGCCTCCTTAATAAGTATGTTAGCATAAAGGGAGACCACATTGAAACTAACAAGATTTTCCCCATGATCAAACTTTATGCCCCTTTACCCATTGACAAATGAAGAAGAGTCTTTGACGAATAACTCTGTAAGGCCAACAAGGGGTTTAAGCTTCAAGGCTATGAATTTGGCAAGGAGGTAGGTTGTCCATCCTATGGTGTTGATAATGATTCTCAGGGTTACCCGTTCCTTATGGATCTTAGGAAGCCTATAGATCCTTAGAGTGATTGGTCTACTTTCAACAAGTTTGTGGCAAAGGGTGCCAATAGTGCTACTAGACTTAATAACTACAAAAACTGTTTTTGGAGATCCCTTTTAGGGGATCCTTATTAAGTTTCTTATAGGTTCCACAGGTACACAGGTGATCCAACATCTTCCTGCAATAATCCTCCTCTTCAAGGATAACAACGGCCCCACCTTTTTTGGCTTTAAGAACAATGTTGTCCTTGATTTGGTTCAAAGATTTGATGGCATCAAATCGTTCAGCCAGAACAATGACATCATTATTCTTAAAGATGAGAAACATGGGGCCGATGTTATCCCTGACAAGGAGGATTATCACAAGAAGATATTGGATCACTTGTGTAACAATGGAAGCTATAAGAAACTTAATAAAAATCCCCTAAAAGGGATCTCCCGAACATTCACCCTAGCTATTAAGTCTAGTATCATTGTTGGTACCCTTTGCCACAAACTTATTGAAAGTAGCCCAATCACTCCAAGGATTTATGGCCTTCCTAAGATCCATAAGGAAGGGGCCCCACTAAGACCCATTGTCAACACCATAGGAGGTCGAACCTACGTCTTGGCCAAATTTCTAGCCTTGAAGCTTAAACCCCTTGTTGGCCTTACAAAGTCATTCGTCAAAGACTCTTCTTCATTTGTCTATGAGTTAAGGGGCATAAATTTTGATCATGGGGACAAGATTGTTAGTTTTGATGTGGTATCTCTTTATATTAACATCCCTATTAAGGAGGCCATTGAGGTCATCAATCACCTCAATGATCTCAATACAACTAAATTAATAGAGATTTGTCTTACTTCTACTTTTTTCTCCTTTGATGGTGAAATCTATGAGCAAACTTGTGGTGTTTCCATGTGCTCCCAACTATCCCTAGTTGTTTCTAATATTTTTATGCAAGCCTTTGAATCCAAGGCTTCAGCCTCTATCCGATTCTAGCCCAAGCTATCGAAAACAGTTTTGGATGACACTTGTGTCATCTGGCCTCATTGCAATGAAAAGTTACATCAATTTTTTCAGCATCTCAACAATCAATATATCTCCCTAAAGTTTACTATGGAGTAGGAAATTGATGGGGTCCAACATTTTCTTGATGTTCTCATTTTCAAAATGGATGATGGTTCTTTCTCCCACCATGTGTTTCAAAAGAAAACTCATAATAAGTAGTATCTTCGTGCCAAGTCTTATCATTTCCTTGCTCAAATGTTTGGTGTTCCCAACATGCTATCTACATGTGCCCTACGAATGTCTAATGAAAACCACCTTTATAAAGAGAAAAACAATGTAAACTTTGAAACAAGAACTATAATCTCAAAACAGGAATTCTAGCCAAAACAATCCCCCAAAAACATGAAAAATCAACTTGAAAATGGTAAGTGTTGATGCTACAATTACACATTATTTTTTCTGGGGTAAATTTTCAACATGTTTTAAAAATGGCAATGAAAACTAAATTTTGTTTCAAAATTGTGCAAAAAAGACCTTGAAAACAAAAAGTGTTAATTTGTTGATATTGAAATAACGTGTGCTTTTTTTGAGGATAAATTTTCAACATTTTGAAAAAATGGCGTAAAAGATTTTATCATGACTCTGAAAATCATTAAAATTTCAAAAGAATAATGAAAACACAAATTTCAAAAT
>APFE031611699.1:126589-142955 GCA_000404065.3 Pinus taeda
ATATATTTGTTTTTTAAGTAATCAACATTTAAAAAACATTTGGACGTAAAAAATTTGAAGTGTCAAAAATCAGCATGAAAATCACTAACATTTAAAAACAAATATTTATATCTCATACATATGAAAACTTAAAGTGTCAAAAATATGCTCCGAAAACAAATTATATGTATTTTGCATCACCACTTGTTAAAATTGGTTGACTCTTTTGCTACCTCAATGAAATGGGTAATCATATTAGTTCCCATTTCAAAGTTTACAAAGTTGAAATCCCATCTCCTTAATGTTTTTGTTAGTAATGGGTATAGGAGGCACGAGGGTCTTAAAGCTTTCCTTAAGGCTAGCAATGGTCCCAAGGTTAAGAAAGACACTAAAGATCTAATATTAAGGGTGCATCTACCTTTCATCTAGGGTACCATTGAAAATATTGTGAGAATTATGAGGAAGCATAATGTTCCCTCAACATTTAGACCCCTTAACACCATTCCTAGCTCCTTAGTATCCATAAAATCCCTTGTTAACCCCAAGGATATGAATCGTGTTTATGTCATTCCATGTTCTTGTCGGACACCCTACGTTGGTGAAATTAGGCGCTCTATTAATCTGAGGATTCATGGGCATGTAGTCGACATCAAACATGGGAGGACTCGGTCTTCAGCTTTGGCAGAACATGCAGAGAAGACTAAGCATCATATTTTCATTGAGGAGGCTCGGATTACTGCTAATATTTCTCCTTTTCATCACCGTAAGTTTAGGGACGCCATTGAAATTGAAAGAAGGCCAGCCAATCTTAACAGGGATAATGACTGGAAAATTAATAGTTATTGGATCCTTGCCATTTCCTCTTAGCCCCCTATTTAATTGTTTTCTTTTCTACTTTTAATTTTATTTCCTCACTTTCTTGCATTTTTTGCGGTTCCTCTTTATTCCTTTTCTTATATATATATATATATTATATATATATATATATTATATATAATATATATAGATATGACTATCATTATTCCAATAAAGTAATATAATTATAGTGTACATATATTTTATTTGCTTAAATTAAAAAGAAGATACATAATTTATCCTTAATATTTATTTATTCAAGTATAATTTCTTTTATTTAGGTATGAAATACTACTAAAATTTATATTTTTAGTTCTTAATTAATTAAAAAATGTATATATAGATAAATAGTTTTTTATATAGAGGCATAGATGAAATGTTTTTTTAGTAATTATTTACCATATATATATTATATTTAAAAAATAAATAAATAGATTAAATAAACAGATTAGCTAATTAATTAATAAAATTTCCCCTAACTATTGCTTGAGTCAAAAGTAGTCCTTTATTTTCGTTAAAAGTACTCATTTCTTTCTAGTCGTTGGAATGATCAATCTCTCTATTTAACTTGTTGTCATGGTCTGATGCTCCATCTTTTGATGAACCACACTCGCTGGTTCGAAATGCATCGACAGATGAATTTTTATGTCTAAAAAACATTAAGCATATATTCTTATTTTTTTATTATGTTTTGTGTATTTGATATAGATTACGAAAAGTACTCATAAACTATTATAGTGAATGCAATCATAATAAGCATGCTTGTTTATTGATCCACACATGGGAGATGAAATTTTATGAAGCTTTCTTGAAACATATGAGAATAGGTGGAGGTGGAAAATAGTAAAACATGTTTTCCTTGACGTTTCACATTGGTGTGAGCATAGGTCATGAGTCAATCATTCAATTATTGTCTAAGGGGCACAAACCAAGATGAAACCTTATTCATCACCAACCATAATATTTGAAAAAGGGAAAACTTAGATTGAACAATGTGTCTATGTTGGGACTAAGATTTGTTTTTCCATTTTCATTAAAAAATCAAGCCAAATATGGCTTTATTTTCATTCTTTTTCCTCAATGCACCCATTTTCGACATTTTTTTGCAAGATTTACAATCTTTGAACATGGAAGAGAGCATCCAATGTATTACTTTATATTTTCATCTTTATTCCAAATTTAATTAAATTATACTTCATCCAAAATCAATTTACTAAGCATTGATTGAAATAATTCCAAATTTCTATGATTTGTCATTGGTTCAGCTATTAGAATTTTCCCACATCTAAATTTTCCACCTAGAGATGAATTGTGGTCTTCATAGTGTGGTGAAATTCCTACTACATCATCATAAATATGTATAATAGGTATCCTTATTGTCGCCTAAAAAATAAATTTAAAAGATAAGGGAGTATATCATGTTTTATGGGATCATGATCTCATCAATATTTTCTTTATTACTTTATTTCCTAACCAAGGAATAGAGTCCAAAAAGAGATGGAAGGGTGTCTTATACTCCATTTATTAAGAGTATCTTAGTAAGTAATAGATAAAATTATGTACATTCAGGGATATGGAATCATTTGTGGCATTTTGTTTTAATTTCTAATCTACATTAATATAATGTAAATGCTCTCTAGAAAGGGAGTATAGGGACCAACCATTAGAATATTTGCTAATAGAAAGTAATTTTCAAAATCTAAATAACAATAGTTTGATAAGTATCTACATTGTTTGATATTTTCCAAATAGTATTATTTTGGAGGAGGAGGGCCCTATGCTTTAGAAGTAACCTTACATTTTATTTCCTGTGTCTCTCTTTTCCACATTAGTTTAATTTCTATTGATACATTATTTCTTAATATGTGGTGGGTGCAGTTTCTTAATACAGAATTTATAGATTCATATAACCATAAACTGAAAAGAATCAAATATGGTGATTAGGGATGAAGTATCTATTAGAACAAGTGATTTTTAATTATAGAGTATTGATCTGGCTTGTGTTTTTACAATTACTAGTCATATTGATCATTGATTCAAGATTAACTAGCCTCAAGTAAATTAAAACGAAAGTTGTTTTGACTTTGTTTTGTATTTCCCTTGAAAATTCACTAGTATATTTGATTGCACAAAAAGGTTATTCCATATCATAGATAATACACATATTTTTTAATGTTAAGAAATGATATATATGCATCAACAATGTTTGCACACAACAAATTTATGTAAATTAGTTGATAATTAAATTTCATGGAAATTATGCAAATAAATTATCTGACATTTTTTATATCATCATTATAAAGTATTAAAGGAATTGTTTTTAGAATTTTGTAGTTATTTTTTCTTGACTACAAAAAGTTTAGATAAGGAGGAGAAGAGATGGTAATATCAAAGTTAATATCCTACCCATTCACTTTAATGACTTCTTACAAATGTTTGACATATACCTAAAAATATTAATAGTAGACAACATTAAGAACAACCTTAATTACTCAAACTTGTTAACTAGGGTTGTTGCAAGAACATTCCCATTCCCAAATCCATTTGTTAACATGAACTAACCAACAAAAATAATATGAAAGTGATAGAAATATATCTTAGTAAAGCATAGGGCAATCAGACAAGGATATTCTCAAATCCTTGCTCTATGTACAAAGCTATAATCAAAGACATATGTGCATATCAAGAAGCAATAAAAAAAAATGACCCATGAGAAACTTCAAAAAGAAGAATATGTAGAGGATTTCCATAGTCATCGCTTCATGTAGGAAAATGATATGAAGGAACCATGGAAGACATTTCATGGAGAGAAAACATTGGAACTAGATATTGAGGAATTTATCACATGTTTGACAATAAATACATTGAGAATTCAGGAATGCAATGAAAAAATATTAGAATAAGTATATTAAATAGCAAAGGAAGACATATTAACCATTTCCAAATAATAAGAGAGCCATATTAATGATGGATACATTGAATTTCTTTTGAAACAATCACTAACTAGTATAACCAATCCATTCTTCAATATCTACAAGCACTGTATCAACTTGAGTAGTTGATATCTCTTATCCTAGAGTTTGCTTAGGTACATTTTTTTAAATTTCCATATGAGTTCACTAAAGATAGTGTTGTGTACACGATTTCACTGGAAATAGTTTTACAGTTGGGAAGAGGTTTTCTTTTCTAAGTAAAGTAGGATAACATTAAAGTAAGTAAATAAATAAATAGAATAGTACATAAAAATAAGTCCAATTGTGAAAACTAACAATGTTTCACAACTGAACATGAACGTTTTTTGGAAACTAGAGTTATGGGTGGCAATGATGACAATGAATAATTTATTCTATCTCAATAAAATTTCAATTGTTACATGATCTTGAAATTGCTTCAACATTTAAATTTTTTTATAATTCAACATTAATTTCAATAAAATGGTAGTAGATTGTAGGCACACACTCTACAACTTAATTAGCTTTTCACATAGATGGTTATAGGAAATTTTATTCCATTATTCAGGATATAATAAAATAATTTTTATTCTAATAAGCAACACCATTCAGGATATAATAAATAAAATTTTGGTAATGAAACAATTCCTCTACAACTCTATAACAGGTCATTCCTCCTCTATCTAAAAATGAAAAAATTTCCTATGTTCTAGTTTAACATTTTACTTGTACTAAGTATTCAAGGACTTATAAAGTATGATAAGAGAAATAATGATAAACTTTTTTAACAAGTATATAAATTAAGAAGAGTTCTAGTAAATATCTCTAACTCACAAGAGAGATGGCAAAAAAAGGAAATGGTGTCATATGGTAATTGGTTTTGTTGGACTACATACTAGGAACACAAATAAGCATGAAATTTCTTTTAATTTATATGATGCACATTTAAATACATAATTTTGAAAATTACATTCGTATTCCAATGTCTCTTGGATTCCCAAGGATAGGTTTATATTCCACAACTTATCCATAGATCAATTTATAACATTCCCATCCTTCATATGAAGGGATTATTATGAGTCTAAGAAGAGAAATTAATAGCTACCAATGGATTGATTTGTTTTCTTAAACTAGTGGTTCTGGTGTAATGATAAAAAAAAATTCTAGTAGATGTAGAAGTTCTTTGTCATAAGCTTATTTTCCATTCCATTATAGTGAGTGAAGCGCAAGTTTAACTTACCTCAGTTGTTGGATAGAATGCATTACACTTTCAACTTTTCTTTTACTTATGTGAGAATTATCCCATGTAAAAAGGGTGAAATTACATAATTGAGAAATTTCTCATAATTATTTCTCCAAAATATTATAATTATGAGAGAATAATTATTTCATGATTGAGAAAATAGAGAGAAAGTTCATAATTACGAAAAGATTTATAGAATTTGTTATCCCCAAGGAGATCAAATTGACCCACTTATGTATGAGTTGGCTAGAGGTCCATTATTGTAGAAGTTTCCTAACTTCTCAAGCCCCTAGGTGTCTAGATACATTCTCCTAGAGGATAGAATGAGCCTATATAATCTCACAAAGATGGAAGGGGTTTAGATCTAATATCCACACTATAGCCCAAGATATTTGTTGTATTGGGAGAGAAGACCATGATGCAAGCTTGAGGAGAGTATCTCATTTGTTGAAGGTACAATTGTAACATTTGATTCATGACTAATGGAATTACATATTTCTCCTTGTAAATCTATGCTTATGGTTGATTATACATTTCATTGTTTATTTAAGCTAATAGTGTTCTTCCCAAGGTTATTTGTGGTCTTTGTTTGGTGAGGCGTGTGTGTAGGCAGTAGATATGTTGCAGTAAGCAATATCTCTTGGTTGGAGCATATACTTTTGGCATCGAACCCAACACCCTTCACTAATCTGCGAGGGCTACAAGTATGAGTTAAAACCCTTAGTGTAAGGGCTACATGCATGATTGATGGCTTGGGAATTTAGATTGGGACTTATATATGTAATTGAACTATTTATCTATTTTCTTGTCTGGTAATCTTCCTAGGGCCATAGGGTTACAGAGCAATGGCTTCGTTTGTGTGAATTTGTCTACAACAAAACCTGTATTTTCAATGAAAACTTTTCTCTTTTTTCCTCTTTGTTTTTAGATATCTTCTTCTTCTTTATGCTTTTTTACTCTTTTTTCCCATTGATTTATCTATGGTTTATTGTATTCATTTTCATGTCCATTGGTTTTATTTGATTCAAAAATGATCTAATCTTAGATCTAGAGTTTTGTTTTTTTTTTATATATGAGAGAATAACATATCGTGCACCTAAAATAAATTTGTGAAATTTTCTATACAAAATTTGATTGAATTTACCACATATATGGATTCCTCTCTCATTTTTATCCAAAAACAAAAAAAAACAAAGAAAACATGATCTATCTTAATATTTTATATTGGATTGAAGTTATCTAGTCAATTTTTTTTGCTCTAGTTAATGGTATATCAATATAGTTTTTTGGTTGTCTTGTTGGTCACTACCTTTCTATTACAAGCGAGTGAACAGTCATTATGTGCACAACTTATCTACGTGACTAGCCTTTTGGCCTTGAGAATTCAAATTTACTCGATGATCTTTTTTGTCTCTACTTTGGATCTATGTTGGCTTTCTGTACATTGATTGGTTCTGGTCCAAATTTGTTTTCTGGTATTTGATTTCCTTAGATTGGATTTATTTTGTTGAGAAAGGCTTTTGACTTATTTTGGGAATTTATCCTCTTGTTTCTTTCTGATCTATTGGATATCCTTGGTATCTATGATCTTTATCGTTGCTACCTGCTGATAATTGTTTGGTCTGATCCATTTTTTATTGGTTTGGTTCAGATATTCCATAGTTGGTGTCTTTCAAGGTTCTCTTGAAGATATTTTGGTTCTTTGGTTGAGGCTTGTTCTCATCTCTACATCTCATTTTCAGATTTGTTTGGTTGCTTCTAGTGACTATTTAAATTTGTTTCATATCCCACTTTTGGTTACATTTTGCCATTATGTAGTTTTGTTACTTATTTCTAAGTGATCTCTTCCTTCCCTTGTTTATTTTTTTCATAATTAGTGTTGTTTTGATCAGTTGTGCAGTTGTCATCTAGAAAAATTTATTTGAGAGTCTTTCTATTATTTCTTATCACACTCATTTAACCTTGTTTACACCTTCCTACCTTCAAGGTCTGGTTTTGACCTTTGTAGAACATTCCCCTTTGTTAAGCCATTGTCCTACAACTCTAGTTTGTTGGCATTTCCTTCCACTTTCACTTTTCACTTTATTTGTTATTGATTTGAGTCTATTTGTTTATTTGGCTTTGTTTTCCTAGATTTGATTCTTTTGAAGTGATTTGATTTCTAGCTTGGGGAATTTTCTTTGGCATGTTTTTGGTTTCTTTGTTTTTTCATTTGGTTTTGGGTTAAATTATTTATAAGTTTTGTTTTTTTGCATTTAATAATTTATTGAGAGGTGCATTATCACAAGAATTGGTGTGTTGTGAATAAAATCTTACCCTCCTATGGTTAGAATTCATCAAAGTGAAAAGAATAATTTTCATATAGCTACATCAGGGTTACTAACAAAAGTCATTCACACCATCTAAGTTTCACACTGCATACTAACTCTATAATAAACAACCACTTTAAATTAACGCAATAATAAAATCAAATAGACTCATCCTTTTCATTTCAATGGTAGTAAACCAACACTAGCTTGGGCTGGGGTCTTCGAGATAAGTGTGTGAGTTAATTTCTCCAAGACTAGGAAATGGAATTAGTAGCTTGCGATAGGGAGACAAATCCACTTGCAGTACTGTGGTCTAGGAATCCCTTCTAACATGAGTGTCAATCATGAGGTAAATGTTGGGCAAGGTGACATATCCCATTTCGCTTAGTTTCTAGTGGCAGGAATTACATAATTCCCACATATTACAAATGTTGTTATTATCATTTTTTTGTAGCACTTGCACACCACTTGGGAGGAAACTCTTAAGGGGGTTTCAATCTTAGCTTTCTAACCTAAGTGTCCTCCTCTTGCATGTGAATTTGGCTTACGATTGTCCCTCATGAACCTATTATTACTGGTGGTAACCTTAGTGGCCAATAATTTTAGGGCCCATACATAGGTTCAGGTCCATGCTCATCTTCTCTGTACCTAGGAAAAATATTAGTCATACTATTTCAGTCCTCATGAGGGGTGCCCCATGACCAATAAGGGCACTTGGAACAATTTCGCAGCTAAAAGGTTTGGGAAATAGGTCATTGGTATAATTGTCCCATCGTGAACTTCTTTCTATTTGGTTTTCTTGTGCGACTACATATTAGAACTTTTATAATGTCTGTTTTTTGGACCAACTTATATCTCTTGGCTTTAGGTTGTTGACACTAACATAATTGTGTTAATTTATAATTTTCACCCTCACTAAATATAGGCAACATGATTCACATTGTCTTCATGGTTTTCTTCCTGAATGAGGTCGACCTGTTAGTCCTTCATGGAGAGTTCTTGTTCGTGCTAAAGACATATCTCAACGCATAGGTTTTGAATCTATATTTCATCTTTCTTGTAGTGATCTAATTTCTATTGAAGCTTTGGAAAACAATTCTACTACTCCTGCAAATCCAACTTTAACTGATTCACTAGGTCCTGAATTGTTGCGGTTGAACCCTGATGGTGCCCCACCTACTTATACCATTTTACCATTGCCATTTTTCTATCCTATGGCGGTGTTTGAGAAATATTTACCTTTTACATTAGTAGTGTCGAACGCCATTTCATATTTTCCACCTCTTAGCATGGCCATTCCTGATCCTCCTTCATCCACACCTTTTATGTATTCAAGGGGCATTCCACTAGTTTCATCCATTACTACCATAACTTTCCCTAGTGCTTCCATACCTATCTCTTCTATGTTGATTATGGGTGTTAACCCTAGTCAACCTATAGGATCAATAGTCTATGATCCTTACTTCACTCAACCTACGATTCATGTTCCTTCATGAGGTGTGGTCACTTCCAAAAATATGTGGGGGAGATTTGATTAGTTGTTCCTAGCCAGTATAGGGGAATTGTTGCTTCTAGAATGTCATAGACCTGATATACTTCATTGTTTGGAGGGACACCAGCCACTAGTATTTCCATATAATGGTTAGTTTACCTATGCGCAACACTTTTGGTAGCATTTTCACTAATACAGGTTATTATTCTTATGTTGGTGCTATTGCAGAAGTTGGTATAACTTTTCCTATTGGGTATCACCCGATGAAAAGTCATGCTCTTGGGGGCCCTTTGCTCTTTGGGGGCACATACAGTAAGTGCTAGAATCCTTTCAATATTCATCTTGTCTTGTAGTATTCATATGTTAGGGCGAACCCATACCTTAACTAGTAAACCATGCATTATAATCCTTATATGGGGGGGACTGCAAGGTTGGTCAGGGGCCTCTCCTGCTTATGATCCATTCCCTCAACTTCATGGTCAATTTTTATTATCTTGATTTATGAGATTTGGCTAAGTTGACAAATGACTCCATTCTCCATGACTCTTAGTGGCCACCTATGCCTGCCAAGTTGACTTTTTATATACCCGAATTTGAAGGGAGGTCTAGAGAGAATCTGTTTACTCATAGCACCATGTATCACCTATGGTGTTCATCAAACTCTTTGTGTCTTATTCGATTAATCTATGCTTGCTCCAATGAAATTTTATCGAGGATGATTGAAAATGGTATATTGAATTGGACACAACATCCTATGGTGAATTTTCATCCATAGCTCAAACCTTCCTGACGCACTTTCAGTTTTCCAAGATGTATGATATCGATTATCACCTCTTGTCCAAATTTAAACAAGATGATGCCTTGTTAATTTCTAATCATATTCATGAGTGGTGTGATCACAAGAGGTTTGTGTGAACCAAGTTTCCTAGTGAGATATTGTGTAAATGGCTCATTCAATCCTTAGAACCTCAAATTTCCAAAGGTGTGTGTTAGAGTTCTCAAAGAGGAGAAAGCTATCTTAGATACCCAACAACTATATTTGGTTTATTCATAGAAAGGCACACCTTATGAAGTATTTACTAATGCTCCTAGGCCTTCCATTGAACCACCAAAAACTAACCTTGGCCCACAAGTTGATGGTGTGATTAGTTTAATTTTTGATTCCGTAAGCCAACTTGCTGCCCAACTAGGGAAATTGACCGTTATGTCATAGGACCTAACATGTGTGTCTAGCTATACCAAAGCACCATATTCTGGTTTCTTTCAATAAAGTCCACAATACCAAAGAAGAACCAAAACACTGGTGGTAAAAGGAAAAACAAGAATAAATAGAAAAATCAACCTACTCAGGAAACTCAACCAAACACTCAGAATCGGGGAGGGGGCACTAGTGAGCACTATTACAATATTAAGTTCCCTTGTAAGATTTGTAAAGGTGAAGATTTAACTCATGAGTGTCTTCTAATGGATGAATTTCATGGCCTATCTGCTCCAGCTTAATTAGTAAACAACCTTTGTTTTAACTCATCCATTTCCTACACGACTTCTGCAACAAATCATTGCACAACCTCCTTCACTTCTGCAAGGGGGAAATGAGGGGCAATTTTTTAATCCTACCTATGTTTCTTCTATCTTTAAGTGCAAAGAATACATCAATGCGACGACATGAGCTAAATAGTCTTAATGTTTTCCTATATTTAATCATCTGGAAAGTTGGTTTGTTTAAAAATAGATGATGGATTTTATGTTGAATGAATAGATCATGTTGTAGTACTTCTATAAATGCTTCTCCACTTCTTTTTCCCCTTACTTTAATAAAATAAGATGTATCTGCAAATATATTACATAAGTGATCTTGATAATTTTCTAATGGAATCAATTTCCCTTTAGAAGCTCTTTTAGATGGGAGCCTTTTCTCTTGCAATAAAGAATTTCTTCAGTTAAATCTTTTAACTTGCAATTAATTGCATTTATTTTCTAGTTGCACCATGAGATTCCTTATACCACCATTCCACCAGAGGTAACCACTTGGCCCATTGTGTCCATTTATCAGATACAGATAAATGAAGGTATCCTTCCAAAAAAAAATTCACTATCTCAGTTTTCTCATTAGATTGAGAATGATAAGATGAGGTCTTTGTACATGACACTTCATACAACTTCGCTCCACTGAACTAGTCTATAATCAGGTCATCGTGGGAGTTTGGGCATAACTCTTTCTTGGAGAATCCAATATTGGTCAAACTTGTAGGGTTGGAAAGAGGACTCATAGGGATACCAAAACCTGAATGTCCTGACCTTGGAGATTAAAAATTACAGAGATACAATAGATTCAATATTGAGCTTGTACAAAGCAAAAAAAAAAGGTGCGTAGTTTTTAAGATCTGTATAAGTTTTGTTTGAAAAAATAGTTTGAAGTGATTCAAAGGGAATAATGAAGAATTATTATCATTAACTGATTCCCCGAAGAAATAAATTGGAAACACCTAGTAGGAAACACATAAGCTCTACTATGACATATGAAGAAGACAAATAAATGCAACATGATATATCTAAATTGTATGATGAAGTGCAACAAATTTCCCTCTCACAAAAAGTAACAAAAAAGGAAAAAAAAATTGGAAGGATATCTTTGTTTCTTTGTATCTAATAAACAAACACAATGTGTCAAGTGGTTACCTTTACTAGAATGGTGGTATAACAATTCCTTCCATAATGTAGCAAACAGGACCTTGTTTATGAAACTTTATCGATATAATGCACCATCCATCACATCATATTTAAGAGAAAATTCTAAGGTCCAACAAGTGGAACATCTCATCGAGCATTAACAACAAGTTCTCAAACTCTTAAAGGATAACCTCACCTAGTTACAGAATAGAATGAAACAACAGGCATATCAACATTGTAGTGAAAGAACTTTTGATATAAGCGACTAGGTATTTTTACGTATATAACCATACAAAGAAATGTCCCTCAAGCAAGCTAAGAAGGATAATAAATTATCACCAAAGTGTTACAATCCTTACAAGGTGATACAAAACATTGGCACTATGGATTACAAATTGGAGCTTCCTCCATCTTCTCGAGTGCACATATTTTTCCATGTTTCATGATTAAAGAAGGTTATAGGTGATAAGCTCCCAATTCCAACATTATTGCCAGAACTTGATGAGGAAGGAAATATCATATTGGAACATGAAGCAGTCATGAAAATAAAAAATTGACAACTACAAAATCAATCAATTTCAAAGTATATCATCAAGTGAAAGAACTTACCTACTAAAGATTCCACATGAGAGGATGGGAATTTTATATAGAAGCATCCAGAACTACTGAAATGTTGAGGATGATAATTTTTTGAAGGACAGGAATCTGTTAGGTCCCTATAATACTAGTGCATTCCATAATTTTTATTGTTGGTGTAGCCCCTTATTTTTATTGTGGTTTTCATGTAGTGTCGATATTGTTATTATTTTACCACATAGAAGCCCACTATTGTTATTGTTGTGCCCTTACATTATTATTGTTATCTCAGCTCTAATTATATTGTCACACCTTAGACTACTATATATATAAAGGAGATTTTTTCCATTTCAATCATTCAAGAATTTTTCATTTACGTAATGGAGGTTTCTCCCTCGAAGAGACTAATTTTGAAGTCATTGATCTATTCCTTATTCTATTTTGTGAGCTAGTTGCATAACATAAGTTGTTTCTTGAGATAATTGCATTTTTAACTTTAATTACCTCCTCGACTACCTTAACATTACTAGGATCATATCCCAGTTTGATTATTAAATCTTTTAAAGCTTTAGTTCTAGTGTCTTTGGCTAGAGAAGACATTATTTCTATCTTCAATTGTGAATGCATATTATTCAGAGAGGCTTGCAAATTTGATGCATCCATGGTTTAAATGACCAGTGTTGGATAAATCATCTCACTTGCTTGCCTATGCAAATCAATTTATTCGATTTCATTAATATGTTTGGTATCAATAGAAATATTGAAGCTTTGTAGTCTGACTAGAATTGTAGGTTATAGGAAAGCTAATTGAAACCATCCCTTTTCTGTGTCAAATGAAGACAAGAACCTATGTTGAGTGGTAATAGTTTGCTTCTAGAATTCTGAATATGTTGAACTCTGCAATGCTTTATTCTTCTTCTTGATCTCCCTATATCTGGAAAAAATATTCTATTATGTTCCCATATAAAGGGTAGAATATATAAGTGATTGTGTTATATCTTCAACATTTAAAAAGGAGTGACTGATAAACCTATTAGAAAAACTGTAGGTTGACCTTGTGACTCCTTCTCTTCTGATTATTATTTTTAAAGGTTTATTATCTGAGCATAACTTTTAGTATTAGTCTTTGGAACCTTCTTTCTCCTCTTGAAAACACGAAACTCTGCAGCTTGAGATTTCGAATATGTAGGGAACATACTTTCTGTTGGTATATTTATTTCTTTGTCCTTTGGAATAGGAGATTGTAGAGAAGGTTGAACGAAAATTTTTTCATCAGCATCTTGTAATGTGTCCTTTATCGACTACTCCTAATTGGTATACTTCTCTATCTCCAGTCTAAGTGTATGTGCATATGGTCTGGTCTTTTTCTCAACTTTCAGATTTGAAATTATTCCTAATGGATCATAATATCATGTGAAGATGAGCTTAAACCTCACTTATTTTAGTAATTCATCCACTTCCTTGGCTACTCCTTTGGTACTCACAATGTATGGTCAAAAATGTGATTTCAATTTGAATTGAGCCTTCTTTCTGCTTGATAAAAAATGTAATTCATCCATATTTATCATTTTTCTAATGTATTCCAAAGAAAAAATCCTCAATGGTTGTTGGGTTAGGGTCCTTGGGGTCACTTTGGTCATGTTTTTGTAAATTTTGAAATATATTTTTGTAACGAATGTAATGTCTATGCGAAATGTGGAAGTGGAGCATGAAGTTAGTCTGAGAAAAAGGGGATTTAGTCCCTTAGGTAAGTAAGTGATATAGTGGTTTTGACACGTGCCCATGCTTCGCAGACTAAGGTAGTGTAAGGAAAATGCTATATATATATATATATATATATAATATAGTATTATATATATTATATATATATAATATTTCCATAGAAAGTCTAGAGAAAGGCAACATTTTATGAAGAATCATTTGCAAGGGCAAGGTGCTAAGGCAGGAAAGGTCGGTTTCTTGTACTTACGTGAAAGGGGAAGCCCGATGTATGTGAGTTCACAAAGACCTTTGTAAGTCGGCATGATAAGTGTGTCAACCCCTATAGGTGAGTACATAGGGAAAGGAAGTATGTATTGAATTGAATATACTTAATAAAGGTAGTTTTGAGCCAGTTATGATGCATTTGTGCCTTATTTATTACTTCTGTAAGTTTATGTATCTTCACTCTGGATTATGATTTACATGAATTTATGCTTATTTGTTGTGTGAAACTACTACATATATACTATTTATGCATGTTAAGTATAATTAGGAACCTCTGGGAAGATCTACAAGTTGTATAAATGGTTTTATAGTAATTATATGTTCGGAAGGGTTAAAGGTGCACAAAGGTAAATATGATCCATAAGCATTGCAAAAACCCATCACATAGGACTCTAGATGTAGAAACCCGGTTCTGTCATCCCCCAATACTACTTCGAGTAAAACTGCAGCCTACACTATGTAGGTTGCTTCTGAAAGGGCCAACAGTTAGGGTTTTTTCAATTGCTGAAAAAAATGTTGAACCTGGGTCAGGCCCCATCAAGCCAGCAAATGGTTCTGTTGCCAAGACCGGGATCTATTTTAGGAACATGTGATGTCAAATAAGTGGTTTTCTACTAAAAAGGAGATCAAAAAGTTGATCAATAGGAATTTTCATGCATTTCAATCTCAGGAAAATAGAAACCCACAACTATCCAAGGAATAGTGGCTAAATAGATACCTCTACACAGACGAGACTTAATCTTTCTTCTTCTTCTTCCCTTGCAAACTCCATTAGTGGCTCTCTACATTAATAGATAGTCAGGGTATGTGGAGACTTGACAACCCTATTATGTTGACCCAGAACTGGTGAAGCACTTGGAAGCTTTAGAAAATAACATCGCGCAGGTCATTGATCACTGGATTGATCGTATCTTAGGAGGATTAATCATTGAGCTCACGATCAATATGAACATTAGTTATAGTGAAAGAGAGCAAAAATTATTCAAGGGACTAGGTGGTAACTACTTAAAATATTTGAAAACCCGGAGTAAGATGTTGTTGTGCAAAAAATTGGCTATGCCATTTGTTGTGGTCACCAACAACCCCCCTCTTTGCTTGATATTAACAATAACACCAAGCAAATGGGGACCCTTAATAAAAATTCAAAACAAATAGTTTTAGGAACATTTTTGTTTTAAATCCTTGAAAAGTTATCGCAACAAAGCAATGAAACATTTCTTTTATGAGCATAGCAAACCACGAAGGAACGATGCAAAATTCATCGCATCGCATTCACCATAAGCGCTCTTAAATAAAAAACTTAAGAAATCCTTGACGGCCGATGTGCGACGTCGCATATCGTAACATCGTGTAAAGTGGCACACAATGACTAATATCTGCGATCCCCGATCTGCGATGATCCGATATTGCGATACCACGATACTATAACACAAATCTGCGATCTGCGATGAGCGCGAATTTTCCTCGGTGCAGTATTCAAGGAAAGATGCCCATTAATCAGAATTAAGCGCGCGCCTTAAAAAAGGAAATTAATGATTGTACGAATGACTGCTTTTTGTTTTTCGAAGAGTCAGTTTGCTGTGAATGTCATGATTATGCACACATAATATTTGAATCTTTCATGTCAATCTTTAATTCCCATTACTCTTTTCATTTGCGCAAACCATAAAACAGGAAATGACATAAAGCAATATTGCAGGAAACATCTAAGGAAAAGGGGAAAGTGCCAATGCTCGGAGAACACAGAAGAGATCTCTTCAGAAACGGGTGCCACATACGATAAGACTACAGATTCCATAGTATCACTCAACAGATGCTGATGCCGATAAGTCATCTAAAGCTCAAAATCAAAGGCGCACAAAAGTAGCATGATTACAAAAAGACCTGAAACTTACACACTAGAAACACCCGCCATGAAGAACGGAGGCAGTTTTCAATCCAGAGAATTGCTCAGAAAGTAAAGTCTTCTGACTCATCAAGTCATTCGCAAAGACAGAAACCGAAATAGCAAAAGAAGAACCAGTTTGAGGGAAATTTGAGTTATTACCAAGTATACACCCAGTCAGCGGGAGATTCTCTAAAAAATCTTATAGTTTACCAGAAAGTGGTGCCAGCTCTCATTACTTCTATTTTTACAGTGCACACGAAAGGGGAGGGCAACCAGCCGACTCTCCCCAGTCAAATGTTGCATGCTTACAGCACTAAGGAGAAAATACAGAAATAGTTCAGAGTTAGATTTAATTTTTACAAATAGTTTGCTTTATCAGAAGGACGGTCATTTGAAAACCTAATCCTAAATTTATGT
>APFE031611699.1:156626-171973 GCA_000404065.3 Pinus taeda
TTTTGCACTTAAAAGAGGGTTTAAACTAAAATATTCATCCAACTACTATCCGCAAGGAAACGGATTGGCTGAATCAACAAATAAAAACCTAATCAGGATTATTAAAAGGACAGTTGACCAAAGCTAGAAGAATTGGCACAAGACCTTGGTAAATGCTTTATGGGCAGATAGAATAACGAAGAAGGCTTCAATCGACACTTCTCCCTTTAACTTAGTTTATGGGAAGGAAGTGGTTCTCCCAACCCATTTAATGATTCCTTCCTTTTCTTTAGTACAGTATATCGATTAAGTATCTACTTCCTCCTTACAACTAAGACAGATGGGAATAATTAAATTGGAAGAACAATGAGAGCAAGCTAAGAAAACCCATGCTCATCACCAACCACTAATAAAATCCTCTTTTGATTCAAGCATAAGAACCAGAAAAAACTTTCAGATGGGAGACCTAGTCTTAAAATGGGATAAGGCTCACGAAGAGAAAGGCAAACAAACAAAGTTCCAGAAAATGTGGCTTGGTCCTTTTCAGATTGTAGAAGTCATAGGCCCGTCAACGTTTGTGTTGCAGGATTTAGCAGGTAGGAAGGATTCCTTGCCTGTTAACGGAAAAATCCTGAAAATATACTTTCCATGAAAGATAACTCTTCAAATTTTTGTAGGATAGTTTTGTTTTTTCTTTCTTAGGAATAAAACCAGTTGTAAATGATTACTACAGGGATTAGCGTTAAATTGGACACCAGATCCTCTGTCATATCTTGTTTTTATTTTTCACTTGTACAAACAGAATTTTTTTTTTCAAAAAGATCCAATCTTTATTATTAACAAATAGAGTCCAACTTTACTCTAGATATGATACTAGTTCTGACTTCAAAAATTTTTATGAAAGCAACCTTTGGTAAAAAACTTGTTTTGTATCAGCACAATGAAAGGTATCAATTATAAAATGGGCACTCTCTATAAAACTGCTATTTTTTGAACTCTATTATTATCGTCCAGAGCTTTCTTAAGGAAAAACAATGGGTTTCTCCCTGCTAAAGGAAATCGCAGCATTCAGAGAAGTAATCCGAGAAAACAATACGTATCTCAAAGAATAAGAGGTCTCATCACGAGCCGACTTATCATGATCACAGATATTATAACTTGCTGACCTTGCCAATACTGTCTACCAAAACAGGGCAACGACTTAAGATTGTTGCAATCAAAAGACAAGGGGTCTCATCACGAGCCATCTTGTTCAGCAAAAGTGTAAATCAAGTGAATGACTGTGTCATAATTTGGCCACCAAACCAAGACATAGTTCTTTAGAAAATAAAAAAAGAAAAAGTATTAAAATGGGTTTTTCTCTGAAAAAGTTGTAGATAGACTTAAGCAGGATAAAGGATCATTGCTGGGTAACAGGTAACCCTATCGAGGCTATAGATGCCTACTGGAAACAGAGGCTCTACCTATGGTAAATGAGCATATTTTAAAGGGCCGGCATAATAGAGATGACCTCATTTTATCTTTAAAATAACAAGTAATGGCTGATGTAAATGCAAGGACTAAGCCTCAAGAAACGAACGATTGGAATAGAGAAAGGTTGAAACAAAATATCATTGATAGGATAAGGCATAATGTACTCTATCTGTCCATAACAAAGTTTAGACTTATGAAAATGTTTATGTTTCGGAAGTTGAAATTCAATAGAAAATCAGAGATAACTGGTTCTTCCCAGTGAATCGCCATTGTTGTGGTCACCAAAAACCCCCCTCTTTGCTTGATATTAACAATAACACCAAGCAAATTGGGACCCTTAATAAAAATTCAAAACAAACAGTTTTAGGAACATTTTTGTTTTAAATCCTTGACAAGTTATCGCAACAAAGCAATGAAACATTTCTTTTATGAGCATAGCAAACCACGAAGGAACAATGCGAAATTCATCGCATCGCATTCACCATAAGCGCTCATAAATAAAAAACTTAAGAAATCCCTGACGGCTAATGTGCGACATCGCATATCGCAACATCGCGTAAAGTGGCACACAATGACTAATATCTGCGATCTGCGATCTGCGATGATCCGATATTGTGATACCACGATACTATAACAGAAATCTGCGATCTGCGATCTGCAATCAAGGGATCTACGATGAGCACGAATTTTCCTCGGCGCAGTATTCAAGGAAAGTTGCCCATTAATCAGAATTAAGCACACGCCTTAAAAAAGGAAATTAATGATTATACGAACGACTGTTTTTTGTTTTTCGAAGAGTCAGTTCACTGTGAATGTCATGATTATGCACACATAAGATTTGAAGCTTTCATGTCAATCTTTAATTACCATTACTCTTTTCATTTGCGCAAACCATAAAACAGGAAATAACATAAAGCAATATTGCAGGAAACATCTAAGGAAAAGGGGAAAGCGCCAATGCTTGGAGAACACAGAAGAGATCTCTTCAGAAACGGGTGCCACATACGATAAGACTACAGATTCCAGAGTATCACTCAACAGATGCTGATGTCGATAAGTCATCTAAAGCTCAGAATCAAAGGCGCACAAAAGTAGCACGATTACAAAAAGACCTGAAACTTACACACCAGAAAATCCCATCACGAAGAACAGAGGCAATTTTCAATCCAGAGAATTGCTCAAAAAGTAAAGTCTTCTGATTCATCAAGTCATTCGCAAAGACAGAAACCGAAATAGCAAAAGCAAAACCAGTTTGAGGGAAATTTGAGTTATTACCAGGTATACACCTAGTCAGCGGGAGATTCTCTAAAAAATCTTACAGTTTACCAGAAAGTGGTGCCAGCTCTCGTTACTTCTATTTTTATAGTGCACATGAAAGGGGAGGGCAACCAGCCGACTCTCCCAAGTCAAATCTTGCATGCTTACAGCACTAAGGAGCAAATACAGAAATAGTTCAGAGTTAGATTTAATTTTTAGAAATAGTTTGCTTTATCAGAAGGACGATCATTTGAAAACCGGATCCTAAATTTATGTAATCAAGTTAATTAGTTAGCAGTATTTAAACCCTTCTCATGCATTTAGAGAAGGGTCCGGAGATTTGTCAAAAACTCGTCCTCAGAACATGCACTTTTGTTCCCTCAGAGGTGGTTTTGATGAATGGATGGATCAAGGTTTATTAATATTTTTGTCTGATATCTGCTACTGATGTTGCACTTCTTTACTCTTAGTGGATGTTAGAACAACGAGAGATAAATCATTGTTGTTTAAAGCTTATGAGTGGAACCAGTCATAAATGGTACATTTATCTCTTGACTATTTCTTCTTATGTTTTTTAAGTGATTCATAGTTGCAGTTGTTTATATGTCATTATATGAATGTATGGGTTATCATTTGGCACTTTTGTACGGTGGAGTCGTATTGTTTGTATCTGACATAAAAGTAACTTATTATGCGATATGCTGCTCATAACTATTTTGCCTAACTTCTTATGCAAAGTAGTTTATCTTTAATGATTTTTGTTCTTATGATAGCTTAATGATCTTTATTACCAGTTATTATTTGAAATCTTTTTAGGTCGCATAATAGTAAGGAATACACCCCGGGTTAGTGTAGATTAGGTGTATTGTTTCTTATTAGGTTACAATAGCATAGTGTTAGTTTAAAGAGTCTAAATTAGATTTTCTTTTTGAATTTTCCTTAGATTAGCATAGTTCAAGCTCTACACACACACACACACCCAAGATCGGGAAACTGGTCCCGTTATCCCCAGTCGGACCCGCTATACCAAACAGATAAGGAGCTGCCAACCAAGGTCCGGACCGGGTGGGTATCACCCTTGTTGTCGACCTGATTTTCAGGGCTTCAACACCATTACAATGATGTTTGGGACTATGAGAAGCAGAAAACCATTTAGAAGGAATGAAGAATCAGGCTCTGAATACAGTCTGATGTTAGGATCATCAGATAGCAATGATGAAGGGACTATTTCGAGAACAGTGCAAGGTGCACTGTAGCTAGTTAGCCTTGGTATCACTAGGACACCCCATCCATCCACTCCACCACCACGTCCATCTCCGTCACATACACCTACACCTCCACCTCTGCACCAACAATTCAACATGGCAAACACAATGAAGATGTCGATCCGCAAAGGGGTAGGTAGAGAAGACAATAAACAATTATGGTTTGTCACAGATTGTGCGTCAACAATGTAGTATATTACACATGATAAACTGAAGAAAGTACAGTTGTTCATAGTGGTGCAGGACAAAGCATTGACTTGGTAAATCAACTTCTCTATGGATAGACCTCGAGTGATGATGACAGAGACTGAGGAGGAAATGAATAGTGAGTTTAAGAAGCCTTAGTCTTAGGTGCGATCTGTAATCGAGTTCAAGGAAATACAACAGATGGTAAATGAGTCCTCATGGGATTTTGTGCAAAGGCTAAAATGAGTAAGCCAATAGGCTAATATGAAGATCACAGATGATCAACACATAGACTGGTACATTTCTTCATTATTGCCTCATCTCAGATTACTATTATCAAAGAAGAAGTTACAAATGCAAGCAAAGGTTGTGGATATCGTGATGAGGTTGGAAGCCTCACTACTGCAAGATACAAATGTTGGAGTACAATAGATTCAGTCATATTTGGCAAGCCTGCACATGGAGTTGCACAGCATGAAGACAGGAAAGGAAGCTCAACAAGAGGTGCGCACTGAAGTCTAGTGTATAAAATGAAAAGACAAGAGACATGATAAGTATAATTTCCCTATTTATCAGAAATACTTGAATGTAGCGAACCCCTACGTATCAAATGAAGGAAGAAAATCAACCTCACAATTAGGGCGCAGGTGCGGCACATGGAGGATTCGACGGTTGTGGAAGAGGAAGAGGAGGAAGGGATGGAAGAGGTTGTGGACAAGTTATTGGATACAACTATGGAGAATATGTACATTTTTCACACAACTGTTAGAACTTGACACATCCATCCTATTAGTATTGCAGACAGTTCGACCATGTGATTGAATATTTCCTAGTGTTGATAACGAAGATGTAGGAGAAAAAGTCAGAGACTCCCACATAAAATATACAGATGATGAGGGTGGAGCCTCGTGAAGAGGAACATAGCATTAATATCATGACACAAAGTGGTATTTCCATAAGAGAGGATAAAGGAAAATAGTCGAAGACTGAAGGTTGTGTGCAAGGTTGCCGAAAAAGAAGATGGATTTGATATCGACATGGCTAAAGAAAATTTCATGGAAGCCAAGAAGAACTTTTCTGAGGCTTCTACATCGAGGAGTCAAGAAAAACTAGTTGGAAATAATGAAGTGTAGGATGTGGATCCCTCGCTATTGGTTTCTTATTTGAAAACATGTATGAAGTTGTTGTTGGATAGGAAGGCAATAGAAGGGCTCCAAGAGCTAATTGATAACTGTACTGGTAAAATCAAGACTCCTCTTGAACAATGTGGTGTGGGGAAACTAAGTAAAAATAAGAAGCAGACAGGGAATGAAATGAGATTGACCGTGTAGATTGGAGAATATGAAATGGATCAAGTCATCTAAGATCACAGAACTGATGCAAATGTAGTACCTAAGAAGACATACAAAAGGATGGGGAGACTTGCACTAAAGTGTTCTCCTATACAACTATGTATGGCCAACCAATAGAAGACCATTCCTGCACGGTGCCTATATGGGGTAACAATAGACATTCAGGGAGAAAGTGCTCTCACTGACTTTGAAGTAATTGAAATGGATGATGAAAAAAATCCTTACCCTACACTATTGGGAATTGATTGGGCCTTTGACATGGATGTTGTAATGAACTTGGAAAAGTGAAGGATGAAATTTGAAAGGAAGGCACTGCAAGTAATTGTATCACTAGATCCTGCTCAGGCGGAACTTCACACTGAACTAGTACGTGACTATGAAGAGGACAATGATTTGGATCAAATATACAATATTATTATGTGTGACGAATATTGGATCAATCCCACTGCATATGGGTGAATTATATGGGGTAAATATAGCTCTTGTACCTTGGATTCAGATGAAGAACTCGAGCATTAGAATAACAAGTTGCATGGAGTTTCAACACTACGCTACAATATGATGAAAATATAACTTTAGTGTGTATCCACAGAGGTAAGAAATATTCATCATTATGATGGCTTGGATGATGTTAGTTTGTTTCTAGATAAGTTTGAAAGGGAGGTGCCAGAAGAGCAATGGTTCCAAGCTATTGATCTAGCACTGCATGCCACGTGTGCCCATTGGTGGTGTACACATAACGATAGCTTTGCTGACTAGAAAGAGTACAAGCAAATGATGAAGCTAAGGTTTGGGTAATGAATACCTGCCTGAAAGAGAAATATTCATGGAAGGATGATCCGCGCAAGAAATTGGCATGATGGAATAAATCTTAGGGGGAGCAACCTCAACCGGAATGGGTACATATCTTTTTCACACCCTAGATACTATTTCGATCAACTGGTACTTGGAAATGGAGCTACACCATGGGACGGTCGAATGGGACATCCTAAGGGAAAGTTTCTTGCTAACTTTCAGGTTTGAGGATGGATTTGAGTGTATCAATGAAGTGCTCCAAGAAATGGAGGACGCAATCTTCATGATGCCTGATGAGTTAGTATAAGGAGTTCAACTGAACTCGAACACATAGTTGTGCCATGCATTGGAATGCTACAACGTGACTACAAAAGTAGAAGAAGAGGACCCATGGAATATCAACATTCCGGAGACCGAAGGATAGTGTGATGTTGAAGGACACAAAACAACGAACCGTAATATAACAGAACCTATGAAGACCAGGAAAGTAAACATTGGATCTAATGCGAAACCTAAGTTTGCAAAGATATGTGATTATTGGGATGAAGATATAGTTGAGAAAATTGCGTAACTACTACATGAATATCAGAATTTTTTCATACCAATTTCCTAGACCTGAAAGGAATAGTAGGGATTTAGGTGTAATGAGCATCACCTTAAAGCATAATTTGAAGCCTATGAAATAGAGACCCTACTATCTAAATCCAAAGTATAAAGATAAGGTGCACAAAGAGCTAGAAAAAATGCTAGAGGCTGGAATCATTGAACCAATGGAAGAGTCTGACTAGGTAAGCCCTATGGTTATTTAGGAAAAGAAGCAACAAGATGAAAATAGGATCTGCATAGATCTGAGAAAGCTCAATGATGCACGCATTCATCACCCATTTCCAACGCCATCTACAAAAGAAGTTTAAGAGAATGTTGGAGGGCACGAAGCCTATTCTCTCACTTGTGGGTTATCAGGGTACCATTAGATTAATATCACACCAGAGGATTGTAAAAAGACTACCTTTGTGACAAAGTGGGGATGCTTCCAGTACATAGTGATGCCATTCAGACTAAAGAATGTATCAGTGATCTTCTCAAGGGTTGTAATTGCCTCTTTTAAGGAGTTTATCCATAAATTCTTAGAAGTGTATTTTGATGACTAGACTTTGTTTGGATTAGTAAAGTGCCATGTTTCTAATCTGCACCTTAGGTTGGACACTTGTAGCAGATACCAAATTTCCCTAAACTTAAAGAAATGTATCTTTTGTGTTCCTTATGAAATCCTGCTAGGCCATGTGGTGTGTAAACAAGGATTAATGGTAGACCCTGCGAAGATAGTTGTTATTGTCAATTTAGAATCTCCAAAGAATGTAAAGCAGCTGCGCGCAACGTTGGGCCACACCAGATACTATAGAAAGTTTATCAAAGCTTATGAACAGATAGCTATATTGATGGAGAGATCACTAAAGAAGGATGTGACTTTCTGCTTGGATGAGGAGTGTCAGCATAGTCTGGATGTGTTAAAGGCAAAGATGGTAACTGCACTTATTTTGGTGTTCCAAGACTGAAAGAAGGAGCTTCATGTTCATGTGGATGCCTCCTATATTGTGTTGCATGTGGTATTAACCCAGACAAGTGAAGTTAAATGTGATCATCCTATAGTCTTGGCGAGAAGGAAATTATCAAAGGCTCATAAGAACTACTCAACTATAGAGTGCGAAGCGTTGGCAATGGTGTACGTGCTATAGAAGTTTTGACATTACCTGTTGGGCATGCACTTTAAGATGTATATAGATCACTCCACTCTCAAGTACCTTGTCAACAAGCTTATGTTTTTTGGGGGGGGGGGGTATGTAGGTGGTTATTTCTCTTTCAAGAATATGATTTTGAGGTGATTTTGAAGCTCGGTCGATTAAATGCAGGACCGGATCATCTATCTAGAATTGACATAGGCGAAGAACCCACTAGTTTGGAAGAAGGATTTTTGGATGCGTAGCTCTTTGTTTTACATGTCACAAATGATCATTTTGCAGATATAATTTAGTTCTTAACTACTGGTACAACCTCAGAATGATATTCTACATAGCAGAAAAAGGAATTGGTGGTCCATGCCATTGATTTTTTTGTAATATCTAGACACTTATATAAAAAGGGTAATGATGAAATACTATGCCGATATGTTCTGGAGTTTGAATGATCCAACATCCTCGGTGAAGCACATGGAGGAGTGGTGGGAGAACACTATGCAGGCAGAGCAACCGCATAAAATATTTTATGCACATAATTGTGGTGGCCAATAGTACATAAGGATTCTAAGGCATATTGTAGCACATGTGATTCTTGTTAGAGGAAGGGGAAGCCATTGCGGAGGGACAAACTTCCCTTGAACTTGTAGATCTCATTCCAGGTATTTGAAAAATGGAAATAAGACGAGAGCATAGTACATTATTACCGGGATAGAGTATTTGATGAGATGGGTGGAAGCACAACCAGTGAAACACTATAGTGCTACTACAGCTGCAAAGCTCTTTTTTGAGTATGTCTTGATCAGGTTTGGATGTCCTAAGATATTAATGAGTGATAGGGATACACATTTCTTAAATCAAATAATTGTTGTGATGCTTGAAGAATTCTAGATTTATCATCAGAAGGGTACACCCTATCATCCTCAAGCTAATGGTATGGTGGAAGCATTTAATAATATTCTAGAGAACGTGTTAACAAAGGCTTACAATGTGCAGAGGAATGATTGGGATGTATGCATATCAACGGTCCTATGGGCATATAGGATGATGTGTAAAACGTTGGCAGGCCAAACTCTATTTAGGTTGGTATATGGGATAGAGATTGTGATGCCCATGGAATATATTTTCCCGAGTCTGCAGATTACAACATTGACTAATATGGCAGATCGTGATACTATGGAGGAGTGCCTCACGTAGTTTCTAGAACTTGAACAAGACTTATTTTTAGCAGAATTTCACCAACAGGTTCAAAAGGAGTGTGAGAAGGCCTGGCATGATAGAAATATTAAGATGCGAACCTTTTAGCTGAACAATTTGTTCCTTTTTTATGATAGAAATTCATCAAGTTCCTGGGGAAGTTTCAAATGCATTGGCTAGGACCTTATGTAGTAAAGGAAATTACAGATGGTGGCATAGTTCACCTCGCGAAGCTGAATGGGGAATTGTTTCTGGGTAGAGTTAATGGAATTCACTTGAAGTTGTACAAAGGGGATCCCATCCCTACGTAATGACTACATGATGGTGGGATAGTCTTAGTACTCCAGGAAACTACAAGGGTACAAGACTATAAACTACACTACCCAAGAAGTGGAAAAACAAAGTAAAGGGGTTGCGCGATGGAAGAAAGAAGCACACTAGTAGGAGTTGTGCCATGGAGGCTGGGGTAACACAATAGGGTCACAAAATTAAATACCATATAGCAGACACAAAGGATAATGGGCCTCATCGTGGAAGACCCTACTATAGAGAAACTAGTCAAAGAAGTACAACAGGCAGCAGTGTAGTGTACTGCTGATTTGCAGATACTAAAGGTTGAGTTTTTCGAACTATAGGTGAATATTGTTGTGCCAGACGAATGAATCAAGAGCGAGTCTCCCAATTTGTGTTGGGGGCCTATTGGGATGGGGTCCTTAGGGTCATTTTTGTCAAGTTTTAGTAAATTTTGTAATATATTTTTGTAATGAATGTAAAGTCTCCGGGAAATGTGGAAACAGAGTGCAAAGCTAGTATGAGGAAGAAGGGCTTTAGTCCCTTAGGTGGGTCAGTGTTAGAGTGCATTTTAGACCTACCCATGGTCCATAGACCATTGTATTATAAAGAAAATTATATATATAAAATATAAACATATATATATATATATATATATATATATATAAGTATATATATATATATATATATATATATATATATATATGTATATATATATGAGTCATAGCAAGTCTACAAAGGAAACATTTTACGAAGAATGAATGTAATGGCAAGGTGATAAGGCAGGAAAGATTTATTTCCTATACTTAGGTTAAACGGGAAGGTTTGTGCATCTGAGTGCACAAAGACCTTGGTAAATCTGCAGGCTGAGTGAGTGGGCCCCTATAGCTGAGTGTGTAGGGAAAATAAGTCTATCCTGAATTGAATATACTTAATAAAGATACTTTGTGAACCAATTCTGATGCATTTGTTCCTTATTTATTACTTCTGTAAGTTTATAAATCTTCACTCTAGATTGTGATTTACATGATTTAATGCTTATTTGTTGCGGGAAACTAGTAGATGTATAGTATTTATGCATGCTAAGTATAATTAGGAAACTTCAGGAAGTTTTGGAATTTGGATAAATGGTTTTACAATAATTATATGTTTACGAGGGTTAAATGTGTGAGAAGGTAGTTCTGAGCCATAAACACTACAGGAACCCATCACATAGGCCTCTAGATGTAGAAACCTGGTTTTGTTATCCCCCAATACTGTTTCAGGTGAGAATGTAGCATGCACTACGCAGGTTGTTGCCGAAAGCGTCAGTAGTTATGGTTTTGTTCCTTGGCACAAATAATGATGAATGTGGGTCAGGCCTCATCAAGCCAACAATTCCACAAAGAATGGAAATCTGTATGGAGGAAGTTCACATCCATAGATTCAAATATCTGTATAATTCTGGTAAAGATATGCTATAGTAGCTGCAACACCCTCCAAAATTTCGGCCTGCATCCAATTTCTGAGCCTCCTTTGAGTGTTTTACTTGATGACTGTACGCACTTGCGTTTACTCCATGAGTTCGTGTGAGCCTTTGCACCCACCTTGCTTGATCATTCCACCGACAAGTTTTGCATGTTGATGTCAATGTCATGCTTGAGACCATGTTTGGGTCATACACAAGGGCTTCACTTCATGTGTACATATTGTGTTTTCCATGTAAACATCCAACGCACTCACACACGGAGTCATCTACACTGGTGTGTGAGTGTCATCGCATTCATCCAACAATTAGTCACGAGCGTCGCGCTTGTTGCTCACACCGTCAATCTATTAGGTTGAGCATGTGTGTCTGGATGCTTTGAGTCATCTCATCATCAAGTCATGTAATTGTGTGTTTGCAAGATCACGTATGCACCTTTTAACTCAGTCGTACACTTAGTCATTTTGCTGAAGTTCTTATGATTGGATTCCCCTCATACATTCTTACCTTCACCCCACCATCGACTTGATTGAGTGTCAACCAAAACATCGCAGAAGCAACAAGAAAGTAATTTGAAGCTATGCTGCCCACAAGTAGAGTAATCAATCTTCATGCTAGTTAATGGGAGAATTTGACATGGTAGTCACCGCAAGACTGATTGCACTCAAAAATTTTGTAGACGAAGCAGATATTTCCTGCTTCGATGACTGAGAAAATTCTGCAGAAAGGATGGATAGATACCTAGTGCCCGTCACTGGATCACCCTAAAAATTGCACAGTTTGTCCTGCCAGCCCTCTAGTCAGTCGATCAACTGCTCACACAAAAAACTACGAAGTTTTCATGAGAAAGCCCTCTACTACCCCACCATCAGCTCCCAACAGCTGACTGAGAGTTCCCTCAAGGAATTACACAGTTTTTTCTAGCAAGGTCCCAGTAGCCAGTTGCAAGTTACCTCTAGGAATTGCGTAGTTTTGGTTGCCAGGCTCCCTCTGCCTGCTTCTTCCAAAAATTGTGAAGATTTTTCCTACCCATACTTCTCGCATCCCAGACTACTCCTCTCAAAATTTGTTTTCTCCTCCAGTTGAGCCTGACCCGGCGGAGAGTCACTGTCAATCAAAACTTTTCATCTCCATCATCCACTGACTTCTACATATTTTTCACCAGTAATGCCCAGAGCCTTCATTAAATCTCGCAACTCACAATATTGTCTCCTCTCCTAGTCACCTACATTTGAAGCAATCATGCATTATGGTAGACTAGGAGGTTTATGGATTTTATGTCATCTCGTCATGAGTGACTGCAGATACAGGTATCCAAAAAACATGGCATGATGATGGATGGAAAAAACAAAGGGAGTGCATGTTGAAGGAAATATTCACTAGAAGACTAACAAACTATGCATGCAAATAAAGTTTCTCACGAACGTATGATCATGCAAAGATATGTTCCCAGATGGACGAACAAACGTAAGATGTGATCATGGATGGGTGAATGGATGAGCATGGAATTTTCATGAATGGGCAAACCTGTCAAGAATGCTAACATGCAAGCAAGGAGCAACATGTAAAGGAAACATCAAGTGAACCCAACGACCATCGAAGACTCCACGCACTTTGCCATGTAGAGGTGAAGTTGTGACACACCATGAGGAAACCCATCACCTATCAACACTACAACTCGACATGCGCACCAGCAACAACAAGAATGTACCAACACTATCATGTTGAGTCTTGTCTTGAGTCATATCATCCACATCTCTACTGTGGGCCATACTATGAATCAATGTAATGTAACGTGGAAGTCCAAGAGACACACTTGTCATATGAAGAGTCAAGTAAAGTTGAAAGGTCATGGAAGTAAAATAGTCATGAGGGAAGTCGAACAACCATAAGTGTTAGTTTCACCCTTGGCTATAAATACCCCCTCATTTGTACATGCAACAGACTTTTCACCTCGGCTCGTCACACGTAGCCCTTAGCGTCTGTAATCTTTTCTTTGATGAGTAAGTAGTGGCTCCATAGCCCCATCCACGTAGTTAGTGATGTATGGTGTAATGATGTGTCTTGGCACTTTCACTTAATTTAGAAGCCTACTAAGAGGCTAGCACATTTTCACACATGTATTGTAACTATTGTAAGACTGATCTTGAACACATGTAATGCATGTTTCTTTAGCCTGTTTCTAACACTTGAACTCATTCACTTGTTGTAATACATATATATTAATGAAAATGTGTTGTATGAGTTGTTAATAATACCCTGCCCATGTCGGTTACCTCCCCGGACATGAGAGAAACATTTCACATCAACTTTCTATAACAACCATCACACTTATGCGGACTCCTTTCCTGTGTCTTGTACATGTTATCTTTCCTTGTGTATTGTGACTCCCGCATCTGTTTGGACTACTCTTCTAGAATTTGTGCACATCCTATTGTGTTGTGTGTTCCTAACAAAGTTGGGGCTTCCTCCCATCTGACTTGGGACTCACTCCCACCCTCTCCCTCTACAGTGAAAGAACCATTGACATAAGCAATAGTAGCAATCACCAGGCATGCAAGCCTCACTACTCAAAGACAAAGCATGGCACTCTCCTGTGCTGACAAGAAAGAGCTCAGGCAAATATTTAAGATAATCGCAACAGGGCCATCATACCAGAAGGGACTCGCACACGAAATGGTGTGAGGTCTAGTTGGGACTTCATAGTGGGGTGATCCGATGAATGTTGGTGTGTTCAACTCCGTCAACAATTCTGGCACTAGAAGAAGGAATGCCAATTGTATATGGTTGAATGTGCTCTCACACTCACTCATCAACGATCTACTTAAGGTAGTAACTCGTACTCCCTCTAACCTCCAGGTGACTCTATAGTTGGTTACTTCTAACATCCTAGGACTAAACATGAAATTCCATATCATCCCCTTCACTTTGTCCTTCCCATCACCTACCAGTTCACAAAAGCATTCGGACTAATCCCAGATGTATAACATCTTCCATACGCATTAAGGAAGCCAGAAACCACTCCCGCTTGGGTTGCGTCATCAGTGGAAGAAGAAGTTCTTGCCACACTTGAAGGTCTGTCTACAGATATTAAAGATGGAGAGGAACCTTTTGTCTTCTGATAAGTGGAAAAAGACACCCTTGTGATCTTGGGATCAGAGTCCAGTACAGTAGGTAGAGGGGAAGGTAGCAGAGGAGGCAGAGGTGGAGACGAGCCAATAGACTCAAAGCCGAAATCCTCAGATTCTGAAGAAGAGGCAGAGGACAAAGAGGAAGAAGAGATGGCTGACCCAAATTTCGAATGGATGACTCAAGGACCATTGGCTCTCCTGGGTGATTTTCACAAGATGCCAAAGTGAGTAGAGAGAATGAACATCAAGTTCAACCTTGACAACATAGTGAAGGAAGAAGACCATTAATCTACCTAAAGTTGTAGACCCTTGACGTTGGGTCCCCATAATACCAGTGATTACCCCATTACTATTGTAGTTGTACCCCTTATTAATATTGTCGTGCCCCTATTGTGCCCATATTGTTACTATTGTGCCCTATAGAAGCCCACTATTATTATTATTGTGCCCTTACATTATTATTGTTATGTAGGCTTTGATTATGTTATGACCCCTTAGACTCCTATATAGAGAAAGGAGGTCTTTTCATTTGTATCATCCAGGAATTGTTCATTTATGTAATGTAAAGGAGGTTTCCCCCTTGAAGAGGCTGAATTCTAAGGAGTTGATCTATATTTTCTATCTTTTCTTGAGCTGGTTTCATAAGATTTGGTATCAGAGCTTTGGATTCTAGGGTTTCGCTGCTCCAAACAGTTCATCGTGGAATTTTCGCTATAACTTTTTTTCTGCGACATTTCAGAAGTTGAAAAAGTACCCATTTGAGAAGACATAACACTAAATCTTGGGTCTGAATTTCAGAGAATTTTGCGTTATAATTGCGGAGATATGATCTGAGGAAGTTGATATTTTTGCAGACTCCTGAATTACATTCCAAACAGGTGACCTGGGGAAAATCGTCATAACTTTTTCTCTGAGCATTGGATTGAGATTTCATAAAAAGGTGTAGAAATAGGATGGACTATAGTTTCTTTTGTATATTGATTAGAGCTAGAGGTCAAAATAGTGACTCGTGGAACGTCGTACAAGTTCGCTCTATTGAATTAGTCTATAATCAGGTCATTGTGGGCGATTTGGCATAACTCTTCATTGGAGAATCCAATTGGGGTCAGACTAGTGGCGTTGGAAAGAGGACATGGAGGGCTATTGCAGGTCGCAATTTCAGAACTGGATGATCCGAAATTACAAAGATACATCAGAGGCAATATCGAGCTCCTACAAAGTGA